>JBAIZL010000055.1:635000-843214 GCA_036971475.1 Prosapia bicincta
ATCCGTTCTATCTTTTCCTCAGTCTCTACCTCACTTCCTTCCTAACACCTCCTCGCACTTACTCTTTCTCTCTTGCTGTAGAATATTATCTTTCCTCCCTATATTTACTATGTCTCACTTTCAGTGTATTTCTCTTTCACTCAATTCCTTTTTAATTCCTCCTCACACTAAGCTCTCTTTCTCTCTTGGTCTATTATTTCTTCTTTCCTTGTTCTTTATACTATCTTTCACTCTCTATATCTTGTTTTTAATTTAAAACACCTCACTTCAGTTCTATCTTCTCCTCATTCCTTATTTGTCTCTCTTGCTCTATCATTTCGGCTTCCCTCATTCCCTAAATTCTCTTTTTCGCTATATCATTTCTCTCTCTTTCTGTTCGTCACCGTGTCTCAAAAACAGCATATAGTAAGTGGGGTACAATCCATAGAGCATAATGAACTATATATAATATAATACAACTACGTTATAATACTTATAACTTTATATAGTTACATAATATATAACTATACAAATAAATAAACTCACACATATATATATATATATATATATATATATATATATATATATATATATATAAACTATATTACTTATGAAGATCTAAGTTTTATAATATATATATATATATATATATATATATATATATAAACTATATTAGTTATGAAGATCTAAGTTTTATAATATATATATATATATATATATATATATATATATATATATATATATATATATATATATATATAATATAGTTTATAAAACAGTTTCATTTACCGTGGCACCACTTCTGACTGTTATTTAGGTGTTTATTTTATTGTTATTCAAACAAATTCGTTATTCTTATAAAGCAATCGAGTTTTTCGAAAAACACAAACAAAATAACAATTTCACTAACACTTAAAAACATTGTTGAATAATACCAAAAGAAAGGGTTTCTTTCATTTTAACTAAAATTACTAATTTATTTTTAGGTTTCATTATACGTGGTTTCAAATGAAATTGAAACTAAATTTAGTAAACATTTTATGTGAACTCAGACTTCAGTGTTGCTATGAAGCTTAGGAGATTTAAATCGTGAGACAATGTTGCAAGAATAACGTAACTGAAAACACTCCAAACATTTCTCTACCCAGGAAGTACAGATTGGAGAATGAACCGTAAACTGACAGTCAAATTCCTAAAGACCATTGTAAGGACAATCCAATATTTTGTCTCCCAGTCACTCTTTTCTAATGTAGAACGTCTTAGATTTGCTTAATACTAAATATAGCCTTTATATTTCAGTTTTAATGGCACGCTTTTTTCAGATTGTAAATCCCGGAATGACAAAGTATGCAAGTTTCAAGTCAGAATTGTGTTTTTATTCCTTTTTGTACATTTTCTCTGTTTTAATTATTTTGTAACGGTTTCTGTTAAATGTGTCTTTAGATATTCCACAGTCTAATAAGCTAAATCGTTATCAAGCTGGAGTGTTTCCTATTGTGTTTAGTTCGCTACAGTGTAGTGAGTTTAGATTAGAAATAAACCTATCATTGTTTAAATAACGAACATAGTCCAATTTATGAAATTTTGATTGGACTAAACATTAAACAAAATTACATAGGTCATAGTTTACAATATTTTTTTAAAACTATTGCAGCCCTACAGTCCATATGAAAATTAAGAAAAAAACCTAACCTAACAAAAACTAACCTAACCAGTCCAAAAAAATCAAATTAAACCTAACACAACACAACCTAACATAACATAACGTACCTAACCTAACACAACACAACCTAACCTAACATAATGTACCTAACCTAACACAACACAACCTAACCTAACATAATGTGCATAACCTAACACAAACTAACGCAACCAACCCAACTAAACTAAACCTAACCTAACTTAACGTTCCTAACCTATTATTTTAAAATAAATATTGGCAATTAAAAATATTCCATCTTCCGTAGAATTTTAAAATAAAAATAAAGAACAAATATTTAATTTCATAGAACTTTAAAATTTAAACTCATTAATTTATAGTTAAATTCCACAAACTTTTCAAATATAAAAATTTTTAAAAGGAACAAATGAATAAAGTATATAAAAGAAACATAGAGAAAATAGAGAAATAAAAGAATGCAATCAGAAGACAAACGCAGAAGATACGCTTTTAATGAACAACCTCCAATTTATTGGCCGAGATAAAAATACAAATAGAACAAGGAATATATATATATATATATATATATATATATATATATATATATATATATATATATAAAGAACATAAGTCAAAATACAAATACAAGAATTATAACTGAATTTACAAATAATTGAATTGTAAATTCACTTATAATTCTTGTATTTGTACTTTGACTTATGTTCTTTATTAATACACAAAATTACATATTGCGATATTTATATATATATATATATATATATATATATATATATATATATATATATATATATTAAGTATGGTGATATGTTTTCTTGTAATATAGTTAATAAATTAAAAATATTTCAAAAACAAGAAAACTTTTAATGAATATATTTATTCAAAGCTTTTCACCGATAAAATAGTACCAGCATCTTCAGGAAAATAATTATCTAATGAAATATTTTTACAAAATTTTTAATTTCAATTTTGTAAAAATATTTTAGTAGATAATTATTTTCCTGAAGATGCTGGTAATATTTTATCGGCGAAAAGCTTTGAATAAATATATTCATTAAAATATTCTTGTTTTTGAAATATTTTAAATTTATTATATATATATATATATTTATATATATATATATATATATATATATATCTTATATGCAAATTTGGTGTAATATTTAATTTAGAATATACTTATTCTGTTGAATGTTCCTTCTTTTAAATTGTTACTGAGATAATGAGGGTTCTCGTAAAACCCTTTGCCCTCTCTCATTCCGATTCTTTTAAATTATCCTTAATCAGAAACTAAACGTATCTGATAAATAACATACACAACATGTAAGTTTCAAAACATAATCTTCAGATACAAAAATAGCTATTGTATAAGGCTTGAGATCAGTTTATCCGGAGAAGCTGATCTGTTACCAAACGCCACGATGGTGACGTCACACAGCGATTTACCCCAACGCGAGCGGCTTTGCACAAGCAGGCGGAGAAGTAACGGCAAAGTTTAATCCTTGGCTTTTAAATTAATTAACTACGCTGAATAAACTCTGGTTACAGTTTGTGAAGTACTCTTGTCTAATAAATTAATCACTGCGCTAAACAAAAATAGATGATGGTTTTAGCTCTAGAGAGCAGAAGATATAAGCACTCAAAAAGTTTAATGCTACAAAAATAAAACAAATAAATCTACACAAAAGTAATAAATGTAAAATAAAATTCTTTTGTTTTTTCGAAAAAAATATACTCTCCTCTCTTGATCCCCTGATTAGGGGCTAGTTTGTTTCTGTGTAGTAACCCTTCTTACTGGATATTATAATTTTCCCCTATTACTAATGTCAGGCTTATTATGTCCTGCTTTCCTATTTTCTTTTATCCTTCTTTGTAACTATTTGTGCACATAGTGTACATACTAAATGCCTTATTATTGGAAAATAGAGAGTACGTCACTCCAGAAGCGTGACGTAGTATATGCGGTGCCATGTTGCCTTTATATCCTGCAGCAGGAGTTTATATTACCCCTCCTGACTCTGATTGTATTTAGATACATTTGCCACCCTCCGTTGCTATCTCCTTAAAATTACAAACAAAGATTATTTCAATTGTGTGAGTTTATTTATACAATAGTTCTTATTCTAGTCACATTTGAAATCAAATATAGTGACATCGGAAATTAAATATTAAACATTATAAAAATGTTTTCAATAATACTTCACCATAATTTTGTTAAAATAGACAGTTTCATCTTGACTTAAGTAGTTTTTTGAAGTGGAAACTCAAACATACACTTCATAAACATACAATTTCATGTCAGTATAATTTTCGTGAGAAAAACTGCAACAATATAAATCCATCAGGTTACGCTAAGAGTCACCTCAAAATAAACTATTCGATAACATATAATTCCATTTAACAGCTGATTTTATGTTACACGTTATGTTGTGAAACAATGGTTTTAACACCTTATGTTACATTATTTATTTAAACATTGTTAAGGAAAAATGTTAAGGAATAATTTATTTAAATTGCGTTAAACTCTAATACACATAATGTATTATAACGATAATAATTTGTTATCTATTTTTAATCCAATTTTTAAAATAAATACATTCTTAGGGGGCGTCTGATAACAAATGTTCAGGTAATTTCTCATGATGCAAAACAAAATGTTTTTTCTAATTTCGTCGCTGTAAATGTTTTCACTTCTGTCTTTACTGCCCCCCCCAAAACCTCAACCTAATTTTTAAAATTAATTTTAATATAGTTTCCCTTTGGTCTGGTTATTGATAAAAAAATAGACAACAAATGCAATCTTCTCCGGAATCATATCCTTTATCTCCTGCATGATTACTTGGTGAATTTTGTGTATTAACAATTGTTATTTTACGTTACGAAAAGTAATTTACAACTACACTTCTTAGCTACAAATAAAAACAGTTTCTAAACCTCTCTATATTTATTTAGATATAGTATTTAATATTTGCTATGCCTCATGAAGAGGTGTAATTATATTTTTAAAAAAATCATTGCTGAAGAAACATTTTGATCTTTTGTTTATGTTGCAAGATTTCGGCAACTTGTTTTTCCCCCATTAAGCCTGAAACAACAAACAAGCAACTTGTTTTTTCCCCAATGAAGCCTGAAACAACAAACAAGCAGGAAGAAGCAACTTGTTTTCCCCAATGAAGCCTGAAACAACAAACAAGCAGGAAGAAGCAACTTGTTTTCCCCAATGAAGCCTGAAACAACAAACAAGCAGGAAGAAGCAACTTGTTTTTCCCCCAATGAAGCCTGAAACAACAAACAAGCAGGAAGAAGCAACTTGTTTTTCCCCCGTGAAACCTGAAAAAACAAACAAGAAGGAAGAAGCAACTAGTTTTTCCCCCAATGAAGTCTGAAACACCAAACAAGCAGGAACAAGCAACTTGTTTCTTCCCCAATGAAGCCTGAAACAACAAACAAGCAGGAACAAGCAACTTGTTTTTTCCCCAATGAAGCCTGAAACAACAAACAAGCAGGAACAAGCAACTTGTTTTTCCCCAATGAAGCCTGAAACAACAAACAAGCAGGAACAAGCAACTTGTTTCTTCCCCAATGAAGCCTGAAACAACAAACAAGCAGGAACAAGCAACTTGTTTTTTCCCCAATGAAGCCTGAAACAACAAACAAGCAGGAACAAGCAACTTGTTTTTCCCCAATGAAGCCTGAAACAACAAACAAGCAGGAACAAGCAACTTGTTTTTCAGCCTTGATAAGAACAAGAAACAAGTGGTAGAAATAAAACTTTATTTACTGGTTTGCCAACCGTATTTGCCTCCATAACAAAATTTATTTATCGTAAATAAAATCAAAACAAAATATTAAAACTCCCATTGTCTAAGTACTTTGTAATTATTTGTAGAAAAATTATTTGTTTTAATTGATTAAAACAAAATTGACAGATAATAACAGCTGTTAGGTTTGTGTTTAACCTTTTCCATTTTGATGAACCTAGCTTCGGCTTTTGTAAACATTTCTCGTAATATTTCACACAACCAAATTTACACTAAAAGATATCAATTCTAATTAACAGAAAGTAAATAATAAAACCAAATAAAGTAATCGCTTCAGCGATAAATGAAATAAATTTTTAATATAAGAGTATAAACGTCCACATTTGCACATTTATAGTTCATGATATTCTCAAATAATCGAGTTTATGCTTCTGATGCCCCGCTTTATGGCAGACTGGCGCTTTATGAAACAATATAAGACACAATAAACATTTACTATAAAAACCTTCCACAGCTCACTTGCATAACCATTCTGCTTACCTTCAGAACACTGCAGGAGGCAACAACGCACATACGTTTAAGGTTTGTTCTGTATTTTCTCACCTGAATTCATCCTTTTTTCCTATTCCAGATTCTTGTTCTATATTTACCCGCTTATTTCTCTTGATATTGTGTATCTTACATCCTACGACAATCCACAAGTAACATAGGCCTCTGGATTTTTCTGTGTCTTGTCCTCTGAACTCTTTCTTTTTGCTATGCTAACTTTTTTCCTTTTGCTCCCTTCAATCATTTATCTTGATATTGACTAGTACGTACATCTTCTACCTAACGACACTCCCCTAAACTGCAACATTTCTTCTTCAACTATGTTCTTCATTCACGTTATCTCTTAATTTAACTTGTGGTCTTATTTAATCGCAATAATTCTGCATACATTTCCATAAATTCCGTTCACTTTCTTGCCACCTCTCTCCTTCATGGCTAACGAATCTTTGATGTATACACTAGCATAAGAGACATTTACAAATTCAGACGACTCTCATTTCAACTTGATCTGAGTTTATTTGCCCTCTCGCAATATCCATATTATCATTCAATATTTCTGCAAATAGTTCTATGTTTTTCGAAAGTGTAAACAGAACGCGGGTTTATTTATTTTGTCAGAAAATTCATAAATATATCTCTTTGCGGTGGAATATTGTTTTTATTAGATAATTGGAGCATAGCAATCGACAGTAACGGATAGACGCCTCCGGCCTTTGGTAGGCTTTACTGGTCCCGAATAGCTCTGGAGAAGCAGCACCAAACCATAATGTTTGGTTACAGTATCGTCTCGTCGCTGGGTTGGGCCAGTCACCAGTCTAGGCCTACAGTTTCGGTTTTAGCCAAGTCTTCAACAAAGCTTCAACAGTCGTTGTAATGGTTTGGTATATAATAACCTTCAGATCCATATAATTCCGCATTTTCTACCAAATTATATCACCTTTCAACCCTCCTGCCCCAGAGAAAACTTTATTACTGATACCGTAAGTTGTTATATGCTATGAATAATGTTCATTTTAAAAATTATAAATTTAATCGAACTCTTGTGCTTTTATTAATTTTTAGTACATTTCTAATGCGTTCTATTTCCTGTACTATTACTAGCCACAGAACATTCTGTACATTAGTTTACTGTAGGGCACAGGGGAACGGAATCCAAATTTACAATGTGGCAGGCAGTGGGGCTTTCTATTTGCAGAGTGTAGTTAATAGAGGTTTTGATAGAATCTTGCTAGTGTGTTTAATAATAAAACTATGAATTCAATAAAAAGCTTGCATTAGATGTCGAAAGTTGTACTGAATTAAAATTTTACTAAACGAATGTTATTGAAATATGTCCTTAACTAGTGTTATACAAGCGCAAGAAAGTTTTCATTTCGAAAATTAGAAATAACATTTTGTAACTTTTTAACACTACAGTCAAATATTTGTAGTAATATTTATTAAATACTAATAACAAACATAGAATAATAATATTTAAATTTAATAATGTACAATAAATAAAGTAACATGACCAACGCTTTAAAATAGCTGTTCTACAGCATAACGTACAACATAAAATCAGCTGTTGTGTGAAATCGTATGTTATTACTTAATTTAGTTAAAAATAGTTGTATGCAACACCTATATGAAACTGTATAGATTTGTTAGAAAGTGACACCAACTCGAAAATTGTTTCCTTTAAAATATATCTGTTCAGGTGAGCAGGAAGATGTTTTACTCTAGAAATCAATATAAATTTTTTTTTTTAAAAACTGTTATGTTCATTACTTAAAAAAGTATAATAAGGTTTAATATCTGAAATACCTGTGAAGTCATTCGTTGAAACAGAACTTAAACGGTGTTAACATTAATGGCCAAACCAAATAATATTTTTAGCATTTTACTTATAATAATAATTATTATTATTATCATCAACTTTTATATTATATAAATCATTCTAGCATTTATAGAGTGATCTTGAGTGATAACAAATTTCAGATTAGATCAAATATAAATATTCTTAGATTTATCAGTGTTATATGTGCAAAATAATATTTCCTTGGCGCAGAACACTGGATATGCTACAACGCATCGTGTGATCAACTGACGAGAGATACTACACAAGAAACGGATATATTTAAATGCATTACTAAGCAATTGATCAAATTGTTGAAACTTTGGGAAATTGTTGGGTACGTTCCTGGAAAGCTTTCTGGCTATCTAACAATTGTTTTAGATTTGAACGTTTTAAGTGCAAAAGTAGCATAATATATGACGTCCTGTCTTACCTCACCTTAAGACATTCCATTGAATTCAATCCAAATTTTGGTTGCCTAGCAACGCTTAAGGAATTTTAAATATTTCCAACAATTTTCAAAGACATTTCCGTACAATTATGTTTCCCAAAAATGAACCACAGGTATTTATACATCTCAAGCACGAAAGTCATAGGAACAACGATTCCCACAAACAAATTAACTACGAGAAACCAGATTTCAGTTTAAACGGAAACGTAATGCTCAATCCCGTTCATACGAGGCAAACACAAGGCTACTATAATTTAGCTATTATTATGGTTATGAAATACTAAATTAAGTTTGGTACGAAGCTCTCCGGGTCAGCGTAGTGTATACATATTTGTGTGAATTGTTTACATTGTACAGTAGTATTACCTGAGAGAATCGTGACGTCATTCATTGAAACTGAACTCCAATTGTGTGACTATTAGTTTACAAAGCATTGGCTTACCTCCTCCCACTTCTACATTGTACAATCGGCAACCCTGCAATTAGTCATTCACAAATAATACCGACAGACTTGTGGTTATAAATTAGTTAAGTTTGTGTGCGATTAGTTTTGGCGCACTTGTGGCTTCCCGATGCCACTGCAAATATCACCGCTGCTTGAAGTCGCGGGAAGGCAGCTTTATGAGTAAATGTACGGAATGCACTCTTAGACTTTACTATTGTTTTCTTGTAAACTTAAATACCGCCACCACAAATGCAAAAGTTATGACGACATAAAAGTACCTAATATTCGTTTAATAACTTCTGTAAAGCGAAACTAAATCCTGTGAGAAAAACCAACCCGAGTCACGTAGCCACGTAATAATCGTCGAGGAGCGCTTTTTTCTCTTTTAATTTCCCAGCATTTTATTTTAGCGTAATACCTTTGTACTTTGCTGTTGCGGTATTTGTAATGAAAGTTTTTTAAAAACATATTAAGCAGTTAAACTTCTGTTTCAACTCTAAGAGAGTTTTCCAACATTTGTGCCTCCAGAAAACATCAAAATTCTAGTAAACGTCAATAGGAGTATTCATCTTCTCTTCATGGGGGGGGGGGGTTGGATATGCAGAGAAAGAAAGAGAGAGAGAAACATCACTATTGTAGAAGTCGTCTAGAGGAATAAACATTTTCTCTCAAACAGGGAGACAGAAAAAGATACACAGAGAGAAAGAGAGAGAGGGGGTGGGAGAGAGAGAAAGAGAGAGAGAAAGAGAGGGAGAAGGGAAGAGAGAAAGAGAGAGGCTCCTTTAGTTCAAAGCGATTTAGAAATGATCTTGCATAGCAAACATACTTCAGAAAATCTGAACATGCTATAACAATTATACCTTACATTCTAAATGAGAATTCGACACGTGGGATTTAAAAGCAGTTTTAAGAGTTCAAAACAATTGGCAGCTGTGCGAATGTTAAAAAAGCATTTATACCTCAAGAAGAAGAAAATGTTAGATCATTTATTTAGTCAAAACCTACTTGACAGGTGTATACATATTTTGTTTGAAAATAATTAAATTTTCCAAAAACGTATTTGTAAATTTAATTATAAATTTGAAAGTTGTGCAGATATTGAAAATAAAGCTAATGTAAGGGCCTTTTGTAACTATTATTTCCAGCATTCGAACTGTATAGCACGTATAGGAACGGCAGGGCGGGACACTGTCTCTAAAGGGAGTAGAGGAAAAGAGGGAGAGAAATAAAGAGAAAAGAGGGTGCGAGACAGACAAAGTGACAGCGAGAAAAAGAGTGGAAGATATAAACACCTACAGATAGAGGAGGAGAGTCAGAGGGAGAGAGAGTAAGGTAGACAGAAAGATATAAGGAGGGAGAAAGAATGTGAAATACCGAGAAAGGAAAGATACAGGGAGACAGATAGACATACGAGGAGACTGATAAAAATTGAGAGAGATACATAGGGATAGAGAGAGAGATAGAGAGAAATAGAGTTTATGGTAGACAGACCGGCACAAGGAGGGAGAGAGAGAGTGAAACAAAAAAAGGAAAAGAGACATTTAGAAAGACAATACATACCAGAGAAAAATATATATGTTATAATATATATATATATATATATATATATATATATTATATTATATATTATTATATACATATATTTATTATATATATATATATATTATATATATATATATATATATATATATATATATATATATATATATATATATGTATATATATAATAACATAAAAGTATGTAGCTATAGAATGAATGTAGTTCGTATTCAAAAAGAATAATAGTCTGTAGTAATAATAAGCAAGGAGAGACAAGAATAGTTACTTAAGTACTGACAAAGTACTCAACCATTGTTCTATTTCAAATATAGTCATAAAGGGGCTGTGGGAACCTAATAACAAAAAGAGGGTCCAAGTATTTTAAGATGGAAGTTTCCAAGTTACCAAAATATAGCTGGGAAAAAAACACTGTACCGTTAGAAAAGCTATTTGTCAAAGGTGTGAGAATCACCAGATTTAACTAATATACTTAAGGGGGATATAATATGGGGTTCATAAAAACTAAATTGATTGGGAACAATAGGAATCTTGGAGGAACTTTAGAAGAGGACAGACGTGTTGGGGGAGGGCAAATATAAGCAATGTTTAAAAGGGGTAAATTTGATTAATAGAGTCAAGGGAATTGTTAGTTATTAATGTTTAAAATTTAAAAGTACGACGTAAATTATTTAGTAAGGAATAAGGGAAGTAAGTTATTTATGTGTAAAAGAGCAGCAAAGCAGCTATCAACGGTCAAGAATCCTAGAACGCAACAAACAATAAGTACTTTCTCTCTTACATTACATTTGGCCAAGAGAGCCTTATAAACTTAGTACATTCAGAATAAATTTAAATTCGTTGTAAATATATATTATAATCTAGTTTTGTCACCACATTTTAATTTATAAAAGATCCATTATAACGACCCAAGAGAATAGCAAATAATACTGTAATTATTAAGCTTTATTGTATTAAAACCTAAAGCCACGAGAGTCCTCCTTTTTTTAGTAATTGTAATATTAGTTAAGCAATCAATCCTGCCACTGCACAGTATTAAGGTAATTTGGTATAATGTGTAATAATTAAATGTCAGAGGAATAAATAAAGGTTATGTTAAATTTTATATGATTGTTAACTATTTAGAAACCTGAGGTGTGACTAGAGAAAGGTAAGGTAATTATAATATAAGCTAAAGGTGAAAAGTAATTTTAAATAATTTAGGATATATTATATATATAATAGGAGAGAGTGGGGGGAGGAGAGAAAGACAGAGAGAGAGAGAGAGAGAGAGAGAGAGAGAGACGGACTGAAAGACAGTTCAAAATCACAGATATGTAGAGAAAGACAGTTATTAAAACAAGAAGAAAGAGACAGAGAGAGATAAGAGACACATACATACGCAGAAGAGTAACAGGTAGTTTGACTGTCTTTTTGTCACGTTTAGGAATAAATGTAACAAACATCTATTAAAATCTTCAAATTATATTATTGTAAGCGTTTTAAGTTTAGAATTACGTCGCAGAAAAATGCAACAACAAAAACATAAACTATTTTAGAGAAGCCTTGACAACTTTGGTCGTAAACAACAAACTGAATTTGGAGTTACAGATTGTGAAACAAAAGTTCCATCACCACAAACGGGACAAAAGAAAGGTTAAAGTAATTTAGTTAAGTTAATAACTCTCTTCCAAGCGGCCTGATGGCGATACTGTCTTTGTAGCTCACACAGCTTCTACAACTTCCGCGTTAGACTCGTGAATTGGGTTAAAGCTCTCAGAAAGTCGCGTGTCACAGGAGAGGGTAGCGTTCCGGTGTAGCTTTGGGTGACTCTTTGTATACACAATCTAAGGAAGCTTTGTACATTAAATACGAGAATATTATCGCTTTTTTATCTAGTCCCCTGAGTATGTTAATTTGCCCTCTTCGATAGCTGTGTAGTTTTATGTCTCAATATATCGTTTCAACGGTAGTGAAATCCTAATCCAGAGACGACGTCCGATAGTAGTGCTTCTACTATTAGAAGGGATTGAGACGAGTGACACTACCACTTTTATGGATGAGGGCTGTATGAGTTACTTCTTATTACATCCCTCATACCATCGCTCCTCCGTAACTTCTCTCTGTCCTCTGTTTCTCACACTCAAGAAAAAAAATGTCAATCCTTCTATGGTGGTTTGTATTTAATTTTCAAGTCTCGTAGTTTTTAATTCTATTTATTTTACACAAAACAAAACAAGTATAATAATCAGAACTATTTTCTAGTCAATTCCTACTTTAGTCAAAAAAGACAAGTTACTTTGTATTAAATATTTTCAAGATAATATACTGGCACAGATATCTAGATGACGATATAATGACCGAGGAAACATAAGACAATGCCAACAACTCCAAACACATATAAACAAAATACACAGAAATATCCATTTCACTGCAGAGTTTGAAAACAACAAAACATTGAATTTCTTAGATAGACATCATCATAACAAAAAATCAAAACAAACATGAATTCAACTAATACCGCAAGCCAAACATGACACACACACACACACTGATACACAATTCATCGAACCACCCCAATACAACATAAAAACGTAGCATTTAAACATTTACTACACAGACTAAATAAAATACCTATGCCCACAACTAACTACACGTGGAACTAAACACAATCAAATATTTAGCTCACAAACATTGATATGACAATTATTTAATAGACAAACTACACAGAAAAATACTCAAGAAGAACAGTAACAACAACACATAAACAAAAACACGAACACAAACAAATACATCACCCTCACATACATAAACAAAATCACAAATAAAATAGTACACTAATTCAAAAGAACAGGATACAATGTAGCTTACAGAACAACAAATAAAAGCCAAACGGCTATCAGACACAACAATAATAGCAATACCACCACATACAATAAACCAGGAGTATACAAACTAAAACGCAAGAATTGCAATAAGTTCTATATTGGACAAACAGGCAGATCTTTTGCCGAAAGATATAAAGAACACAAAATCGTACTGCACACTTCTATTGAATCCACCTTCGCAAATCACCTCATGTTCATTAAACACTCATGCAAAAGTATGGAAAATAACATGAGCATCCTCCACACATGCAACAAAGGCCATAAATTAAACACACTAGAACAGTATGAAATATATAGACATAGCAACACATATAAAAATGGAATCTTAAATGAACAAACACGGCACAGATCACACATACTCTACAATCACATCACTTCTAACTTTCAAAATAATGGTACCGAGGAAGCGCAACTGCAGCATTCCTAACGGCAAAAATACGAAGCTGAAGAAGTTGTAAGACTAATACGTTTCCTCTAAGTGTAAGTTAACAATTCAACAACTTTTAGTTAACAAAAAGTCTAGTCGCAAGTAATAGCAAAAGTGTAATAAAAAGAAAATATTTAATATAATATAATATAATATTTAATATAAATAGAGTAACATAACCTAAGCTTATGTGTTACAATAGTCATTCTGCCACGTAACCTATAACATAAAATCAGCTGTTTTATGAGATCATATGTTATCACTTATTTCAGGCCATATAGAACTAAATACGTATATTGCACCTCTCTCTCCTTTTGTGAAAAGTTTTTCCTCCATATAAAACTAAAATTAATTCGTTTTAAATTCAAATATTTAATGATTAGGCTAGTAGAAAAAAAACTATATTTACATAAAGTGAATTCCACTAAAAGATTTAAAAATGTATTTTAACTTGAGTGGATGTATAAAAAGTATTTTATTAACAATTGACAATATAAACAAAATACACATAGCAAGAGTGTGAGTGAATTGATAAAAGAATAAAAACAAAAGTCAGTCTTCCCACCTGGAATTGAAAGAAAATAATACCCAGTTATATCTGGTACTGGTAACCTATTATTACTAGGACTGTTTCTAAACTAATTATACATCCCTTTAGAAGAAAAAAAGCCCGAAGTAAAACCGTAGCGAAGCGACTAGCGTTAAAGTCACTGCAGGTAACATAGAATAATAGGGAGTTGTGAGGCACGAGATGAATTAGAGGACAAGTTTATTGTAATGACTCTGGTAAGAGTCTCGTTTCCACGGACTACGAACACAAATATCAAAAGCTACATCACATTTTAAAAATATAATTTTGTTTGTAATTAGTCAAGATAAACTATATTCATACACTGATACGTAAATGAATAATATTTTTTTTTTAAATAAGTCTTTTCAATATCTCTAGAAAGAAAGAATAAATTTGAAAAATATTCGAATTGGAGTCACGCTAATATCGTTAAGCTCTGACTCATCTCTACAGTTGTATATATGCGCTGTATACAACTACTTTAGCTTAAATTAAATGATAACTTATGATTCCATACAACAGCTGATTTTATGTTTTAGGTTATGATGTACTACAACTGTTTTAACACGTAGATTGTATTACTTTATTTATTGTACATCATTAGGTTGAAATACCAATAACCAATATTTATTATTATTTAATAACTACAATAATTTATGTTTTAATAAATCTTCCTGCAATTAATTTATTAAAATGACATTAGGTTATATATATTTTACTGCAATTTTATAAATGACATCTTCCTTACGTGCAAGTACATTATATCTTGGAATGGAATATTCAGCATTGAAAGCAAATCCTATTAACACACACATTATAAAAAAATATATTAATAACAATGACGTCTGTTATTTTTATTTTAATGTCTAAACGTGTAGCCTAGTTATATATCAAATTCTCAGAAATATTTTTAAATACAAATTTGTTTGTAATTACCTAATCAAAACATTATATATGTCGTGTTTAATAAGTAATATTTACAAAAATAATATTTATTAAAAGCGAATACTTCTTATCAATAATTCTATAAAGAAACATTTTTCAGCGAAAAATCTTAGAGTTGGAGTCGCGCTAAGATCTTCATGGTCTCAATATACAGTAGAGACTACAATATTGAGTCCCGATATTTCGAGCTTCCGTTAAATTCGAACCCGTTTCTATTTTAGTGTAATTTATCTATTTGAAACGAAACGTTAATTCGGGCTTCCTAGAAATGTTCGAGTAAAGTTCTATAAACGTATTTAGTTCAGTTTTAATCATGGTATTAGGGCTTAATAAAATTCCTATTATATATTATGCACAGGAACGTATTTCCGTGTAATCCGTGTTTTCGGTAATCCGAGCGGGTCTCGGTCCCATCTACCTCGAATCATTGAAGCTCTGCTGTAGTTGTATGTATGTGTTGTGTAAAACTATTTTAGATAATATTAGGTGATAACATGATTTCATACAATAGGTAATTTTATGGTTGGTTTTAACGCATAGGCTATAATACTGTATCTATTATACAATAATCTGGAATGTAGTAACAAATCTATGTATTTTTATCAGTTAATATATAGAATATATTTTATATAAATAAATCACTACAAAAAATACAATATAATGATATATTTTAAAACAACACAAGTTATTGAAATACAAGAATATTTATTAATTTATATTCAAAGCTTTTCGTTGGTAAACAGTACCAACATCATCAGGAATGAAAAATATATATTTGTATATGTAAATTCTAATTTATTAAAAATTCTTTAGGCGCAACTACATTATATCTTGAAATGAAATATTCATTTCTCTCGGGCAGTGTCACGTGACTGGCAAATTGGTATTTCTTAAAAAATATTGGTAACAATGACTTAAATAAATTACTTTTGGTTTTAATGTTTATATTTTATTCTAGCTCCTCCCCGTAATGAAGCTTACTTTAGTTGTCTTACCGATTTTTCATCCTCTCTTTATAAATGTTTAAGGACACATTGAACTACAGAATTTAAATTAAAATCCAGCCTCAATGACAAACTATTTTACAACTTAATGTAAACAAACGACAGTAGTATGTTATATCTAAAGCCGTCGTGGAAATAGTAAAACTGCTTCCAATAGAAATAGTAAAACTGCTTCCAATAGAAATAGTAAAACTGCTTTCAATAGAAATAGTTAAACTGCTTCCAATAGAAATAATAAAACTGCTTCCAATAGAAATAGTAAAACTGCTTCCAATAGAAATAGTAAAACTGCTTTCAATAGAAATAGTTAAACTGCTTCCAATAGAAATAATAAAACTGCTTCCAATAGAAATAGTAAAACCGCTTTCAATAGAAATAGTTAAACTGCTTCCAATAGAAATAATAAAACTGCTTCCAATAGAAATAGTAAAACTGCTTCCAATAGAAATAGTAAAACTGCTTTCAATAGAAATAGTTAAACTGCTTCCAATAGAAATAATAAAACTGCTTCCAATAGAAATAGTAAAACCGCTTCCAATAGAAATAGTAAAACTGCTTTCAATAGAAATAGTTAAACTGCTTCCAATAGAAATAATAAAACTGCTTCCAATAGAAATAGTAAAACTGCTTCCAATAGAAATAGTAAAACTTCTTCCAATTGAAATAGTAAAACTGCTTCCAATAGAAATCGTAAAACTGCTTCCAATAGAAATAGTAAAACTGCTTCCAATAGAAATAGTAAAACTGCTTCCAATAGAAATAGTAAAACTGTCTCCAATAGAAATAGTAAAACTGCTTCCAATAGAAATAGTAAAAATGTTTCCAATAGAAATAGTAAAACTGCTTCCAATAGAAAAAGTATTTTGTTCTTAAATAATGGTAATGTTTATAGTTTATTAGTTATTCAAACATTTACAATACCATCAACATATTTAGTCAAAGTTGAATCATTAAAATACCTTCTTGAATATACTATATAAACATGTTTTAAATCATTCTCTAAATATAACTTAATTTAGTTTGTTTAAATACAAAACCTAAGAGGGTCTCTTTGTAGGACCGGCAATAAAGGGAAACAAACCTGTGTTTTTAAAATTAAAGCCAGGAATTCCGCCTTTCTCTTTATGTTAATCCTTTGATGTAAGTTGCTAGAGTATATTTGCCTTTATAGTATCTCCCTTTGTACATTTCCACCTCTTTCTGTGTCTCTTATTAAAAAATGCCATTAACAAGAAATATTTTCTCACGTAACAATATGAAAAACCCATGAAACAAAAGCAAATAGCAAACACATTTATTATGTCAGAAATATATTGTTATGAAATATATAAGTTATGAAGTCTATACAGTGTGACAGTTGTATGGCTAACACGGTCCAGTTCTGTGTCTAAAATGATATCACTTTGTGCAAAACATATTGCATGTCGTGCATACAAGTCTACATATTAAAGACTTGAAGGTAGGGTAAAGCGACAATATTAAACTATTGAGTGGTAGACAATAATTCGTGTTGACAATCTTTAACTTTTCATTGCATTATATTATCACCTTCTGTACAATAGGGCTGGTTATTTAAAACTTCTCTCGACGAATATATTGTATGGAAAGTTAATACATAATATATCAAACATATGAATGAAATAATTTCCATTTTAACTATACACATACAATTTTATCGAGGATTGCAACACGTCTGACTATATTTAAAGAGTTTGATTTAAAATGATAAATAAAATTTATCTAACCCTTCGTACAATGGTTATTGTAAAGACGGAAATGGATTTAACTTTAGATATTAATTTTTTTTAACGGTATTTGCTATTCCTGTAAAAATAATCAGTATAGGATTGTATGACGTAATTATCTGCAGGTACCAATCGCAGTAAATATCGTATTTGTGGTAAATCCCAACCACCGAAACATAACTAGAATCGTTCGCTGTGATGAATATTAGTCACCTAATTCAACTATAAGTTACTGCTGAAACCTGGAAATATCTTGAAGTTTGAAAGATCTTTACTTGTTATACAAGTTTATTTTCGTGTCTGTTACCAAACATGATACAACTTGCGATCACTCGGTGCTCATAAATATCATAACTGGTTGTGAAATACACTAACTGGTTACGAAATACAATGACTGCTTGTGAAATACATTGACAGGTTGAGAAGTAACATGACTCTTTGTGAAACACACTAATGGTTGTGAAATACATTAAATGGTTGTGAAATACCTTAAATGGTTGTGAAATACCTTGACCGGTTGTTGAAGCGTTGTGAAATATCTTGAATAGTTGTGAAATACCTTGACTGTTTGTGAAATACCTTTGCTGGTTGTGAATTACCTTGACTGGTTGCGAAATACCATGACTCTTTGTGATATACACTAATGGTTCTGAAATACCTTAAATGGTTGTGAAATGCTTTAACTGGTTGTTGAATCGTTGTGAAATATCTTGCTAGGTTATGAAATACCTTGACTAGTTGTGAAATACCTTGACTGGTTGTGAATTACCTTGACTTGTTGAGAAATACTATATCTTTTTATGAAATACACTGACTGGTAGTGAAATGCACTGACTAGTTGTGAAATACATTGAATGGTTCACAAATATATTGACTGTGAAATACACTGACTGGTTGTGAAATACACTGACTGGTTTTTAAATACACTGACTATTAGTGAAATACTCTGACTGGATGAGAAATAGCATGCCTCTTTATGAAATACACTGACTGGTAGTGAAATACACTGACTGGTTGTGAAATACATTGAATGGTTGAGAAATATCTTGACTGTTTGTGAAATACACTGACTAGTTGTGAAATACATTAAATGGTTGTGAAATACTTTGACCGGTAGTTGAATCGTTGTGAAATATCTTGCCAGGTTATGAAATACCTTGACTAGTTGTGAAATACCTTGACTGGTTGTGAAATACCTTGACTGGTTGAGAAATATCATGACTGTTTATGAAATACCTTGACTGTTTGTGAATTGCCTTGACTGGTTGAGAAATACCTTGACTGTTTGTGAAATACCTTGACTGTTTGTGAAATAAACTGACTGGTAGTGAAATACACTGACTGGTAGTGAAATAAACTGACTGGTTATGAAATACCTTGACTAGTTGTGAAATACCTTGACTGGTTCAGAAATACCATGCCTGTTTGTGAAATACCTTGACTAGCTGTGAAGTACCTTGACTGTTTGTGAAATACCTTAACTGGTTGTGAAATACCTTGACTGTTTGTGAAATACACTGACTGGTTGTGAAATATACTGACTGGTTGTGAAATACACTGACTGGTTGTGAAATACCTTGACTGGTTGTGAATTGCTTTGACAAGTTGTGAAATACACTGACTGGTTGTGAAATACACTGACTGGTAGTGAAATGCACTGACTAGTTGTGAAATACATTGAATGGTTCACAAATATATTGACTGTGAAATACACTGACTGGTTGTGAAATACACTGACTGGTTTTTAAATACACTGACTATTAGTGAAATACTCTGACTGGATGAGAAATAGCATGCCTCTTTATGAAATACACTGACTGGTAGTGAAATACACTGACTGGTTGTGAAATACATTGAATGGTTGAGAAATATCTTGACTGTTTGTGAAATACACTGACTAGTTGTGAAATACATTAAATGGTTGTGAAATACTTTGACCGGTAGTTGAATCGTTGTGAAATATCTTGCCAGGTTATGAAATACCTTGACTAGTTGTGAAATACCTTGACTGGTTGTGAAATACCTTGACTGGTTGAGAAATATCATGACTGTTTATGAAATACCTTGACTGTTTGTGAATTGCCTTGACTGGTTGAGAAATACCTTGACTGTTTGTGAAATACCTTGACTGTTTGTGAAATAAACTGACTGGTAGTGAAATACACTGACTGGTAGTGAAATAAACTGACTGGTTATGAAATACCTTGACTAGTTGTGAAATACCTTGACTGGTTCAGAAATACCATGCCTGTTTGTGAAATACCTTGACTAGCTGTGAAGTACCTTGACTGTTTGTGAAATACCTTAACTGGTTGTGAAATACCTTGACTGTTTGTGAAATACACTGACTGGTTGTGAAATATACTGACTGGTTGTGAAATACACTGACTGGTTGTGAAATACCTTGACTGGTTGTGAATTGCTTTGACAAGTTGTGAAATACACTGACTGGTTGTGAAATACCTTAAATGGTGGTGAAATACCTTGACTGGTTGTGAAATACCTTGACTGTTTGTGAAATACACTGACTGGTTGTGAAATACACTGACTGGTTGTAAAATACATTGACTGGTTGTGAAATACCTTGACTGGTTGGGAATTGCTTTGACAAGTTGTGAAATACACTGACTGGTTGTGAAATACATTGAATGGTTGTGAAATACCTTGACTGGTTGTGAATTGCTTTGACAAGTAGTGAAATACACTGACTGGTTGTGAAATACCTTAAATGGTGGTGAAATACCTTGACTGGTTGTAAAATACATTGACTGGTTGTGAAATACCTTGAATAGTTGTGAAATACCTTGACTGGTTGTAAATTACCTTGAATGATTGTAAAATACACTAACTGGTTGTGATATACCTGTGATGGTTGTATAATACCATCAAGAACCTATGAAATACTGGTTTTGATAGGTAGGTTATGTACATTTTTATTTTATTGCAACTAGAAAGGGTCTGTAAAATTAAATCTCTTTCCTAAAAATTACGTCGTCGGCGCTATAGACGTGCTACGACCACCACGTGAATCAATATCATTAATATCACAGCCATAAACATCATCTTTTCCATCATCATCATCTTCATTAATATTATCAAACCACTAATACCATACACACTATCTGAAACATCTATATCACAATCATTTCTATCGTCATCATATTTATCAATATAATCATAAACATGATTGCCATCATCCTCAACATTGTAAACGCCACCACAACCCCCGCCGCCAAGAGATCGAAAAATAATTATGCTGTAAAAAACAATATAAAGTTTAAGCCAGGATTATACATTGCCTGTCGTGGGAAAAATTTACAGGGTTAGGGGTAGGTAAGGGTAGATAATATTTCATTGTGACAACGGTAGTTAGTCTTGCCCTTATTGTTAAATTTGCTATTCAGAGCTGGCCACTGCGAACTAGTATCACGTATCCCATGATTCATACGGTAAAGTTCTATTCTGCATATCTTAATATTTGTCGCGAAGAGGTTAATGTATAACATATATATATATATATATATATATATATATATATATATATATATATATATATATATATATACTTCATTATAGATACTAAATTTTATATTTTCTTTGTTCAACTTATTCGTTTATTATATTATGTTTGTGTTTATAAATTTTCCACTGCATGTTTACCGCCATTTTTTTACTTGTTCGTTCATTTTATGAATAAATTTACGTTTTCTGTTCTAAAGTGTGTATAGTGATCTTTTTTGGTTCATAGTATATTGTTTTAATTTTTAATATGAATGTTTGTTTTAATGTATGTTTTTATATGTTCTTTTGATTAAACTTTTATTTCTTTTTTGTTTGTCCATGAACACCGATATATTAGTTGACGGAATTAATTGCACTCTTTATTAAAGTCAGTTATAGCCAATCGTTTTATGACGTGGTGGATGATTAAACAGGTTTGGTATTGTATGGTATGTATATATATGAGAGCGCGTAGGAAATGAGTTAGGGAGAGAGAATAATTGAGGTCATATTTTATTACGAACATTATTTTATCTCCATTCACGTAATTGTATATTATTAGGGACCGAAAATATAATTTTCGAACAGTACGTTGTAAAGCTCAATTATGTTTATTTGCAAAATTTAATTACACTTTTTTAATCAGTGTGACTTCTACGTTGTCTAATGTAAATTGTAATGAAACATTATGACTGCGATACAGTTTAAAACTTACCGTAGATCCGATTCGAATTTCGTGTTTTATGAACTTGAAGCGTTCTCCGACATTCCGAATGCGTTCGTTGCGCTTACTTTTATGGGCGTTTAATTCCCTATGTTGGCAGGTTTGCGTACAAATTTAATAAGATCGAAGAACATTGTCGCCTTCAGAATTCACTCTAAAACAATCTTGTCTCTAGAACTTGTTCACATTTACTAAACAATATGACTTCTGTTTCTAAAATAATTAAAAATGTCTGTAAAAAATAAAATAAATTAACGATTAAATTATTTTTACCTTCTAGTGTTGACATTTGGTTATTCGTTGAAGAAAATAAGCAATACAATTAGTTTTAGTTCTTGGGAGAATATATTTATACAACTTGTCTTGTCAAGAAAGAAATTGTGAAAGTATTAAAAATAAATAAAATTCCAGAAGTGATTTATAAATAATTGTAATGACTGTAATTCCATGGCCGCAATAAAAACCTGGCTAGAGGTAGCTCAAAACTTTGTTAGCAGCTGAGGTAATTCATTTGAATCCAGGTTAGACGACGCGTTGTTCGCTTAGAGATTTCATCATGGTAGCTATAAGAACGAAGTTCTGAACGTAAACATCTTTTTGCATTTTTTATATACATATGTATTTACCGTATTAAAATTTAATTATAATTAATTTTGTTTAAAGAAATGAGGTTCCTTTAAATTTTAAATGAAATAAAACTCGTGATTTACGAAAAGGTTTAGAAATATGTTCGGGAAATATACCATTATTAAAATACAGTGGATAAAAGGTTTTCGAAAAATTATAGTTTTCAAAAGGACCTGGGGAGATAAAACTGCCAAGAATTGTACCGGAATAATATATCAACATAGGAATTAAGGGGATAAACAAATAACAAAATAATTAAATTTGGTTAAAACCTTTTTACCGTCGGTTGTGAAAAAATTAAAATGTTAAAAGTAGGGTGTCTAGGTAAATAACTCATCCGTTCATAGAGGTGGAATTAAATTTTGGATTATCTCGGTTAGCCAAAAGAGAAATGGATATTTTCATGGTATTTCTTCTATATCATTGAAGATAGAATACAAAATCAGATTTTTTCGTATTTGGCTGGTAAAGTAAAGTAGGGTGTTGATTAAATTGGAAATCATAGAAATATTTTGTTTTTATTCAAAGGCATTAAGAATGGCTGAGTGACTTTTTCTTATTTTGATTTTGTTATATAAAACGCCCCATGTAAAATCCGTGCTCCTACGAATCCAACCTCCGAAAGGACACTATCGCCAGCCGCAAGCACGGGTTCTTGGTACCACTATTCAGCGGTTACTGTATGTAACAGCCCTAAAGCTTCATCATAGTCACTGGGACGAAAGAAGCGCCCCAACTAGACACTACGGCTCCGGTATACGTAAAACATTGGACTGTCAGACTTTGATGTGACAAAAATAAATAGCCTTATAAGAGCAAAGATCACAACTACTTTAATTCTATCAAAAAACGTTTGGAAACTTTTCCGAGGTTAGTTTCATTAATCATGGATAGATGTCGTAGGCAAATACTTCTATACTTAAGGAAATTCGATCACAGAGTTGCGACGTGTAAACACATCGGACAGAGTTGGGAGAAGTAAATGCTCCTGTAAGGTTATAAGGAGTTGTCAAGGGAACTATTCCTGTTCACAGGAAGTAATTTTAGCTTTAGTCACAGTGTTAGGGTAATTTTATTCTTGGAAAACTGTAAAAGCTCTTAAAGAGTTTTGTGTCAGAACAACACGACCTAGTTACCGCAAGATCAACGTTTTACTAATAGTTGAGCATTCCTGTGTAAAGGAGGTGAAAGACGGAATAGAAATGGTTGCTTAGGAACACCCTTTTCTCTTAATTTTCGTCCCCCTCTCTTTGCTACAGTATATATAAAAAAATTAAAGTCTTTAATAATCCACCTTTATTGATGCAATGAAGCAGTGATTTTCTGTAAGAAATTACTGTAGTAATGCACAAACTAAAGTGCATTCCTTAACAAATATTTTTTGGATTTTCCAATTTTTTTCAAAGTTAATGTTAATAATTTTGTACTAAAGTCTGGATAGTAGACCAGACTTAGAATTTACGGGTTATGTTTCATACCTATGTTTGTACAGGTTCAATATTCTTCAATACCATGCACTTCATTAATTAGTCTCTACTAATTCCGTATCGGAGATCTATCATTGGAGGATTATGCAAATAGACGTTGGCGTTGAAATAACGTTTGGGTTCATAAAATACGAGTTTTTCAATTCCTTCTATTAGGTCACATTCTTTATATATGTATATATATATATATATATATATATATATATATATATATATATATATATTTTTTTTTTTTAAATTAAAAATATTTCAAAAACAAGAATACTTTTAATGAATATATTTATTCAAAGCTTTCCCCAATAAAATAGTATCAGCATCTTCAGGAAAATAATTATCTAATAAAATATGTTTACAAAATTCTATTATATATATATATATATATATATATATATATATATATATATATATTGGTTTAATATATCTGATGATGTTGGTACTATTAGCCAACGAAAAGCTTTGAATTTATATTCAATTATAATTTTGTATTTGTATTTTGACTTAGTTCTTTGTATATATATATATATATATATATATATATATATATATATATATATATATATATATATATATATATATATATATATATATATATATATATACATATGTTAAATAAAATAATTTCTTTTTCATCCGCTCAAGCTCAAATTCATTTTTCTACCTGTAGCGAAAGGCAGTTGCTGTTAATACAGTTTTTGTCAAATATTTGTTCAATAATTAAATTTTATAAACTTAATAAATAAAACCTACTTACCACAAAAAAAATCTTTATTTTATTAAAATTACTTTCTTGTACATATGATTAAATTGTAATAATTTTCAGAAGTACTATCATCAATGGTAGTAGACGATTACATAATCGAATGATTAGCAATCGAAATTACATAAGGTAATTTTAGTAAAATAAACATTTTTGTACTGTGGTTAGTGTTTTATTTAGTTAAAAAATTAGTCCACAGTGCTAAAAAAATTTATTAAATTTTATAAAGCTGATGTCACGTTTGGATTTTAACTGAATGATTTCATGTATGAGATCCAGCCCTTTGGCACTGAGTCACTTTCACATGCCTAGATATTTACCACCTGAAGATGTATGTAAAATTATAAGAGAAAGTTTCTTTGCAATAATGAAGCATTATAAGCGTCGGATAGAAAATAATATATTAAAGGCCACCATAAGCTTCGTAGATTAGAAAAAAGGAATACGAAAAAAGTAGTTACAAACAAACGTAATAGTCTAACAGCATATAGTGTATACAGAGGAAAATGGAAAATTGGTTTTATTATTCTGTCATATGTATGGTTATATACATGCTTATATTAAGTTTAATTATAAAATGAACAGTAACTGTTTATTAACATTTTTTATATTGCTTGTTTTTGCACAGGATTTTTGTTTAGGAAGTTTGTATGGACTACCTATGTTGTAACATAGTCTATATGGTTTCCATGGTAACACATTAAGGAGTTACAAATAACAGATTAAAAGTTTCATTGGTACCGCTTCTATGCGACAATCTAAGCACACAAGTCTCCTCAAATAGAAATAAACGCCCGTGTAAGAGTATTGTTACATTTAAAATACAAATATGAACTAAATATTAAATTTAGGAACAAAATAGTTTTGAATTATACTTTTGGCTTTTAGATAAGATCCCTGTTGCCAGTACAATCGGCGACTCAGTCTCTATGATCTGACTTATGAAGCGATCACATAATCTGTAATGAACATAAATTATTTAGCAATTGTTTGAACATATGAGTAAAAATATACACACAAAACCAGATAATACAGACACAAGATTTCAGGGCATAGTCAGCATGAGTATGACTTCTATCGGCATAGAAGTACGAATTCAAATGTGTACCATACAAAAATTATGATATATTTCAAATATTAGAATAAAAATATATATGTGTGTGAGAGAGGGAGAGAGGGGGGGAGGGAGATGGAGGGAGAGAAAGGGAGAGATAGTGAGAGGCAGAGAAAAAGAAAGGAAAAGAGAGAAAGAGAGAATAAAACAGCACCTCAGCAAATTATCGGCTGGTTTATACAGAATTGAGCAATAATTAATACCAAAGGCTCAATTATATGTGCGGTAAATATTATATAGTTCCTCTCAGACAAGGTTATTGATGACTAAGATTTGAGGTTATTAAATTGTTTAAAGAAGCCGTTTGTTTATTTGGAAAATAAAACCTTGAGTTCCATCATGCATAAGCTAAACGTATAAAGTATTGTTTGAGTTAGCAGTTGTTATTTAATTTATTTAGAAATTAGTTTACTTATTTTTTTGAATCTTTATGAAATTCAATATTTTGCTGCATAAATATGCGAAGATAAAGTAGTCAACAGAAGCGGGTAAACGTATATTTAGATCGTTAAAAAAGGAGCATTATAATATAGGAAAAAATGAAGTAACGGATTTAAATGAGACCCTCTAATACAATACTCTACTAAACTTATGGACATAAATAAAAATAAGATATTTTTAATTTATAATATTCAAAATAGCAAAGATCCAACCACAACAGATTGGTCTTGCTTCACCCGTACAAGTAGGATGCTTTCCAGGGACTTCCTTATTATTATTATTATTACTTTGTATGTTTTTTGTGGCCAAAATCAAAATCAGACTATCATTGTCATGAATTATGTTATATCTGAAGGAAAATTATTAAACATTTAAGATGATACAAGAATCAATTATATCTTGTTTCAAAAGGAAACGGTCTCCAATTCTTAATTATAAGATGTAAAACACGCATTTTAACAGAAATACCTAATCATCTCTTTAAAGAATAAGAAAAGTTTAATACATATTTTTAAATCGTTATATTAAATAGAATACTTGACTATGTGATTTGTTTTTATAAGAGATTTCTGCTGCTGATGAAGTCTTGACCTAGATTCTACTTTATTACCTTGTCGACCATTTTCAGTTTAAAGTTATGTATATTAGATGCTGTTTAATTTACGAGAAGAAAGTTGAAATTCTTTTATGACGATTATTACAGTTTTTTATTTTATTGCAAGTCGTACTTTTAAGTTTAAACATTTGAATCCCATTAAATGTAACCGACAAAAGCCACGCGTAAATTGTTTTTTTATATATATCTAAAAGTTTTTTTTAATATTCAGAACCAAGTAGTAGAACTCTTGCCCTACACTAATAACAAATTTCCAGTACCTTAAGTTCATTGCATCCTTTCGTTGG
Source organism: Prosapia bicincta (assembly GCA_036971475.1). Classification (NCBI taxonomy): domain Eukaryota; kingdom Metazoa; phylum Arthropoda; class Insecta; order Hemiptera; family Cercopidae; genus Prosapia; species Prosapia bicincta. The sequence continues at coordinate 662,368 of JBAIZL010000055.1, forward strand.
GCCTATTTAATTCCCAGTAAACTCTCCCCTCCGCATACGACTATAAGGTTCCGGTAGACATCTTCACCTTTATCATTTATCCTTAGTATCCATAGAAATTAGGTGGATAAACAAACAAGTAAATAAAATTAGTAGAATCTTTTTACAAACGGCTGTAAAAATAAAGATGTGAAAAGTAGAACGTCTAGAATGATGGATAGAGTTAGAAATTATAGGCAATCATCTGCTTCATAGAAAAGAAACAAGAAAAGCGAATAAATAGTAACAAACAAAAATATTAGTAATAATACTAAACAGTAAAAACTATAAACATCTTATACTGTAGAGAGACGAAAATGGAAAATTCATTTCTATTTATCCCTTAATAATGTCATTATATCATATATAGATCTATATACATAATTATATTATTTTTAATTATAAAATAAGGAATAACCTCTTTTAAATGCCTTGTTTTTACAAAGGCAATTTGTTTAGGGAGTTTGTATGGATTACTTATGTTGTGACATAGTCTAAATTGTTTCCATGGTAACTGTAATCACATTAAGGAGTTACAAACAGCAGATTAAAAGGCTCATTGGTAACGCTTCTATCCAAAATTTTAAACACACAATTACCCTTAGCTAGAAATAAACGCACTCTTAGGGGAAGAAATCATTATGAATTAAAAATAAGACTAAATAATACATTTCAAAACAAAAAAGATTTTAAAATATACTTTCGCTTTTTAGATTACACCCCTATAACCACTGCAAGCGGTGACTTGGTCTCTATGTCCTAACTTGTGAATCGATCATATGATCTGTAATAAAAATAAACCTATTTAGCGTTTTTTTGAAAATATAGTGAGTGAAGACACACATAACCAGACAATAGACACGAGATGTAAGGGCATAATCAGCAAAGTACGGATTCAAACGTGTACTATACATAAACTCTGATATACTATAAATATATGAATAAAATATACATGTTTGTGTGTGCGAGAGTGTGTGTGTGAGAGAGAGACAAGGGCTAAGAGGAAGGGAAAAAGGGGGAGGGAGAGAGAGAGATTAAACAACATCTCGTCAAATATGCGGTTGATTAATACAAAATTGATGAATAAATATTATCAATGGCTCAAATATATATGTGCGGTAAAGTTTACATAATTCCCCTCGGGCAAGGTTATTGATGACTACGATTTATGCTTATTAAAGTGTTTATAGAGGCCGTTTATTCGTTTGGGAAGTAAAACCGAGGGTTCCATCTTGCATGAGCTCAACTTACACCTTATGGTTTTTAATAGCTGTTGTTACTTAATTTATTTAGAAGTTATGTTAAATAGTATCTCTACATTTCCCACTTTGTGAAATATAAACAAAATATATAACAATTATAAATATATTGAAAATTTAATTTTTAAAACAAAGTAAGAGTTAAAAAAGATGTGATTTGTTTCTTATAAGTTTATATTACGTAAATTATTTGTTTGTTATAAGTTTATATTACGTTACTTATTTGTTTGTTATAAGTTTATATTACGTTACTTATTTGTTTGCTATAAGTTTATATTACGTAACTTATTTGTTTGTTATAAGTTTATATTACGTAACTTATTTGTTTGCTATAAGTTTATATTACGTAACTTATTTGTTTGTTATAAGTTTATATTACGTAACTTATTTGTTTGTTATAAGTTTATATTACGTAACTTATTTGTTTGTTATAAGTTTATATTACGTTACTTATTTGTTTGTTATAAGTTTATATTACGTTACTTATTTGTTTCCTATAAGTTTATATTACGTAACTTATTTGTTTGTTATAAGTTTATATTACGTAACTTATTTGTTTGCTATAAGTTTATATTACGTAACTTATTTGTTATAAGTTTATATTACGTAACTTATTTGTTTGTTATAAGTTTATATTACGTAACTTATTTGTTTGCTATAAGTTTATATTACGTTACTTATTTGTTTGTTATAAGTTTATATTACGTAACTTATTTGTTTGTTATAAGTTTATATTACGTAACTTATTTGTTTGCTATAAGTTTATATTACGTAACTTATTTGTTTGTTATAAGTTTATATTACGTAACTTACTTGTTTGCTATAAGTTTATATTACGTAACTTATTTGTTTGTTATAAGTTTATATTACGTAACTTATTTGTTTGCTATAAGTTTATATTATGTAACTTATTTGTTTGTTATAAGTTTATATTACGTAACTTATTTGTTTGCTATAAGTTTATATTACGTAACTTATTTGTTTGTTATAAGTTTATATTACGTAACATATTTGTTTGCTATAAAATTATATTACGTAACTTATTCGTTTGTTATAAGTTTATATTACGTAACTTATTTGTTTGCTATAAGTTTATATTACGTAACTTATTTGTTTGTTATAAGTTTATATTACGTTACTTATTTGTTTGTTATAATTTTATATTACGTAACTTATTTGTTTGCTATAAGTTTATATTACGTAACTTATTTGTTTGTTATAAGTTTATATTACGTAACTTATTTGTTTGCTATAAGTTTATATTATGTAACTTATTTGTTTGTTATAAGTTTATATTACGTAACTTATTTGTTTGCTATAAGTTTATATTACGTAACTTATTTGTTTGTTATAAGTTTATATTACGTAACATATTTGTTTGCTATAAGTTTATATTACGTAACTTATTCGTTTGTTATAAGTTTATATTACGTAACTTATTTGTTTGTTATAAGTTTATATTACGTAACTTATTTGTTTGTTATAAGTTTATATTACGTTACTTATTTGTTTGTTATAAGTTTATATTACGTTACTTATTTGTTTGTTATAAGTTTATATTACGTAACTTATTTGTTTGTTATAAGTTTATATTAGGTTACTTATCTGTTTGTTATAAGTTTATATTACGTAACTTATTTGTTTGTTATAAGTTTATATTACGTAACTTATTTGTTTGGTATAAGTTTATATTACGTAACTTATTTGTTTGCTATAAGTTTATATTACGTAACTTATTTGTTTGTTATAAGTTTATATTACGTAACTTATTTGTTTGTTATAAGTTTATATTACGTTACTTATTTGTTTGTTATAAGTTTATATTACGTAACTTATTTGTTTGTTATAAGTTTATATTACGTAACTTATTTGTTTGCTATAAGTTTATATTACGTAACTTATTTGTTTGTTATAAGTTTATATTACGTAACTTATTTGTTTGTTATAAGTTTATATTACGTAACTTATTTGTTTGTTATAAGTTTATATTACGTAACTTATTTTCTTAGAGTCTTTACGAAACGTAATATTTTGCTGAATAAAAATCTGGTGATACAGTGATCAATACAAGATAGTAAAAGTTTATTTGAGGCGTTAAAAAAGTCGCATTAGACGAACGAGAAAAATGATCTAATGGATTTATAACAAAACCCACTAATACAACACCCTACAAAAACGTAAGGACATAAATAAAAAAGATATTTTAAATTTATTCTAATCAAAATAGTAAAGAACAAGCCACATGAATTTGGCTTTACTTCAACCGTACAAGTATTTCGCAGTATATATGTTTAAAAATAGATACAAATTCTAAAAATGTTTGAAGTTTTTTAATACACATACCGATTTATAAAAGCAGTGCTTAAATGCTTTACTTAAAGTTTAGAAGAAGATATCTACGTTTAACGTAGAAGAAAAACAATGCGTGATATTTGTGAGTTTCATTTTATGGGATTCAAAAATTATGAACTCTAAATTACGACTTGTAATAAAATGAAAAACTGTAATAATCGATATAGAAAATATTTTTCAATTTATTTTTCGATTATTTAACATCTAATATTAATTTAAGCATCTAATATACATAACTTTAAAACTCAAATGGCCGACAAGGTAATATAGTAGAATCTAGGTCAGGCCTTGATCAGAAGAAGAAATCTGTTATAAAAACTAAATACATGTTTAAGTTTTCCATTTGCTTTAACGATTTAGAAATATGTATTAAATTTTTCATAATGTATAAAGGGAAAATTAAGTCTCTTTGATAAAATATCGTTTTTTTTCTTCTTATACTTATGAATAGGAAACTGTTTCCCTTGACACAAGATATAATTGTTTCTTATTTCATCTTAAATGTTTAATTATTTTCCTTCGTCATGATTTACGACAGCGACAATCTCATTTAGTTTTTGGCCAGGAAAACATACAACATAATTGCATAGTGTATTGCTTATACATTGTACTATCCATAATATATATTTAAACAATTCAAATTTCTAACAAGTAAAGTAAAAAGTGCTAGAAGAATAAAATTACACAATAAATGTAAGTACTAATTATATATTTATTGCAGTGTTTTACTGTTAGAAAGTTCTTCCTCTGACATGTATTTTTAATAGATCTGGTGCTAGATACCGGCAAACTTGTAAAATAGAATATGCTCTGCCTCTCGGTGTTTAGTAAATTTTAAAACATATAGAAATAAAGTTTAGCAAACGCGAATTATTGCTATTAGTAGGTGTTTTTAACGGAGGATAAAAACGAAGTACACGAGATGAAGTGACACAAGTCAACTGGAAGACTTTAACGAATGATATAAAGAACATTCCATCTGTTTATACCTAAATACCAGAAACAAAATCAAGGTAATGCTGATATTTAAGGGCAGGAAAGCTTCGTCTTTAAGATAGTTGTGTACCTGGAGTTCCAATGGCATAGATCTCGAAAAGGTAATTATTACAAGGAAGAAGGTGAAAGACTTGTGCAGTGATGAGACATAGCGGCTTCATTTTACACTAAATATTAAACCTTTCTAAAAATATTAGCTTTTTTTTATACCGTACAACAGCCATTGCTATTTTAGAGATTGCAGGATTGGCATAGTGTAAAAACGCACAGATACTCTTTAAACAGACACTTACAAAATAAAAATAAAATTTTATAATTGACGTTTAAGTAATATAAAGTTACTTTACTGGGGAAAAGGCATTATCTTGTCTCTGTTTGCGCTACATTTTCTCCAACTCATTTTGTCGTCCTTAACCTTTTATAAAAAAATAGTCAATCTTTTTTAATTACATTAACATTCATTGAAAAATAAATTGTAAGGAAATGGTTAAAGGATTTCTAAGATAAAAAGTGCTTTTTATACTAGAACTTATACGTAACGTATAGATATTTTTTTAAAAAATATTCACGACCAAGTATTATAGAATTTTTGGCGTACACTAATAACAAATTTCTAACATAGAAGGTCATTGTATCCTCTCTTTAGGCCTATTTAAGCCTAGTTTACTAAACCCTTCACTCCGCATATACGTAGCCTATATGAGATCCAGTAGACACCTCTTTATGCGCTACTTAGTGCCCTTTACAATTACAGAACTACATATAGAAAAAAATTACGTAGAAAGTAAGATATAGAAAAAATTAGGTTTTAATGCATTTTCATTAGGGTGGGTAATTTCATTAGCAAGATTTTTTCGTTGAATACAAAGACAAAGAAACTTTTGGTGTATTTACTGAAGGATTAATAGTTTATTGCAAAAAACAACTAGAGCATTGCAATTTATAATGATTCTGACTATATGGAATATTAAGTGAGCAACGCCATTCCCTACCAGTGGGGTTAGTATTCTCACTATTTGCATTCATCATCAGTAGTGTCAGTGGTGTCAATATTCACAAGAACTAGTGTCAGTAATCACGGCCAGTAGGGTCAGTTTATTCACGTCACTGTTGTAGATAACCATTAGTATCATTAGTGTCAGAATTCACCTTTTTATAGTGCCAATACTCACAGCAATTAGTGTTGGTATTTAGTAACACTAGTGTAAATGCTACCATAACTCACAAGAATTATTGTCAGTATACGTAGCCAGTCGGATCAGTTTTGTTGACACTAGACTGAGAATTCAAAAGAACTAGTGTCAGTATTCACGGCCAGTAGGGTCAGTTTATTCACGTCACTGTTCTAGATAACCACAGTCATTAGTGTCAGAATTCACCTTTTTATAGTGCCAATACTCACAGCAATTAGTGTTGGTATTTAGTAACCCTAGTGTAAATGCTACCATAATTCACAAGAATTAGTGTCAGTATACGTAGCCAGTCGGATCAGTTTTGTTGACACTAGACTGAGAATTCACAAGAATTATTGTCAGTATACGTAGCCAGTCGGATTAGTTTTGTTGACACTAGACACTCAGTCACGTCAACATTGTTGATATTATCAGCGAATAGAGCCATTAGTGTTTGATGGGCCTAATTAGTGTCAGTATTCCCATCGTTAGTGTATTTAAATCCATAAAAAAAACATAATATAAGAAAACATTCCAATGTAATGATCTGGACAAAAGCAGGTATTTCAACAGACTTCACCTGCAAAAAATATGTATGTTTAAATAAATGCGTGTTTCACTCATAGCACTTATATTTCTGTTTCCCATTTCTTACTTCCGTTTCCGGAATGTCGTAATTTAAAAAGTTGAAGCGTAGCAAAATATGTTTTCGGTTTTATTATTAAAGTTCAACGAGATGCGATTTACTTCCGCCTTGCAACCAAAACTCCCAAACGTGTTTTTACATTGGACGATACAGCTTAAGGTTCTTTATACGGGGGCTGTATTTCTCCTCAACGTGACCCCTGACATGTAGTGAAGTTATAGCTTACGTAAGGATAGAAATGGTACGTCCAATGCCTCATTTGTTTTTTCCCTTTCGGAAGGAATGAGATATAAGTAAAAGGGAAAGATTTTATTGCGTATACACAGTGTTTAAAATATATTGTTAATGACCTGTTTATGCTTTGTTAGAAATACAATTTTAACAGGGGTTTTAAGCATTTAAAGGGAGAAAGTAATAAAACTGGATCGTGACGGAGACTCAACGCATCGCTGAGACGATGATTCTGTTTTTAATTTGGACGGAGACACATTCTTTATCTTTTGGAAAGGTCTCGGTCTACAGGGAAATATATGTTTCGTTGCGAGCACGGAAATGTTATTTGTAAATGTCTTTAGTGAAATTTATCATAATTATTATTATTTAATTAGGTGTTGTTAATGGAAAAGGTAATGCAATTAATTAAAGTATAATGAAAAGTGTATTTAATTAATCAGAAAATGTTTTATACATGTTTAATTCAGCCTATAAAATATGAAACAAATCGAAAATTTTCTGTATTTTTGCTAGAGTTTATGGTATTTTTACAGTATACAAATATGTTAGACTGTATTAAATATAATAAGGGTATAATAATAAATTAATAAAAATAATAAATATACTTGATCCAGTATAATTTTTAAATAGGAATATATTTATATTTTATAATTATTAGCATAATTAAGTGTAATGTTTTGAAATAATATTTTTCGAGGTGATACGCTATTTATAAAACGAAACTATTGAAGTTGAACAACTTCACAGGTAAAAGGGTCAGAGAAGTTTGCGAAGGTCTTTGCTCCAGGGCTGGGAATTGGACGGACTTGACCGTTAGCCTTCATATCTAGATGCATTGGTTTTGTATGGTTTAATGAAATAAATGCTTTATATTAGGGCTCGCTAATAAAACTTATACCGTCACCTCATGGACAGCTTCGTTAGTTTTACTTCTTGCGACTTTCAAATTACACATTCTTGTCGTGTGTTTAAAGGCAATATGTTACTACCGTAAATTTATCTCTATTTCAAGGGTTTTAATGATATCTTTATAAACATGAGGTGCATGTTGTGTACTTTTGTTTCTTATAATGCATGTTTAAACATTTGTTGACTATAATGCATGTTTGACATTTGTTGACTATAATGCATGTTTAAACATTTGTGGACTATAATGATTGTTTAAACATTTGTTCACTATAATGCATGTTTAAACATTTGTTGACTATAATGCATGTTTAAACATTTGTTGACTATAATGCATGTTTAAACATTTGTTGACTATAATGCATGTTTAAACATTTGTTGGCTATAATGCATGTTTAAACATTTGTTGACTATAATGCATGTTTAAACATTTGTTGGCTATAATGCATGTTTAAACATTTGTTGGCTATAATGCATGTTTAAACATTTGTTGGCTATAATGCATGTTTAAACATTTTTTGACTATAATGCATGTTTAAACATTTGTTGACTATAATGCATGTTTAAACATTTGTTGACTATAATGCATGTTAAAACATTTGTTGACTATAATGCATGTTTAAACATTTGTTGACTATAATGCATGTTTAAACATTTGTTGACTATAATGCATGTTTAAACATTTGTTGCCTATAATGCATATTTAAATATTTGTTGACTATAATGCATGTTTAAACATTTGTTGACTATAATGCATGTTTAAACATTTGTTGACTATAATGCACGATTAAACATTTGTTGACTATAATGCATGTTTAAACATTTGTTGACTATAATGCATGTTTAAAAATTTGTTAACTATAATGCATGTTTAAACATTTGTTGACTATAATGCATGTTTAAACATTTGTTGACTATAATGCATGTTTAAACATTTGTTGACTATAATGGATGTTTAAACATTTGTTGACTATAATGCATGTTTAAACATTTGTTGACTATAATGCATGTTTAAACATTTGTTGACTATAATGCATGTTTAAACATTTGTTGACTATAATGCATGTTTAAACATTTGTTGACTATAATGCATGTTTAAACATTTGTTGACTATAATACAAGTTTAAATATTTGTTGACTATAATGCAAGTTTAAACATTTGTTGACTATAATCAAAGTTTAAACATTTGTTGACTATATTGCATGTTTAAACATTTGTTGACTATAAAGCATGTTTAAACATTTATTGACTATAATGCATGTTTAAACATTTGTTGACTATAATGCATGTTTAAACATTTGTTGACTATAATGCATGTTTAAACATTTGTTTCTTATAATGCATGTTTAAACATTTGTTGACTATAATGCATGTTTAAACATTTGTTGACTATAATGCATGTTTAAACATTTGTTGACTATAATGCATGTTTAAACATTTGTTGACTATAATGCATGTTTAAACATTTGTTGACTATAATGCATGTTTAAACATTTGTTGACTATAATGCATGTTTAAACATTTGTTGACTATAATGCATGTTTAAACATTTGTTGACTATAATGCATGTTTAAACATTTGTTGACTATAATGCATGTTTAAACATTTGTTGACTATAATGCATGTTTAAACATTTGTTTCTTATAATGCATGTTTAAACATTTGTTGACTATAATGCATGTTTAAACATTTGTTGACTATAATGCATGTTTAAACATTTGTTGACTATAATGCATGTTTAAACATTTGTTGACTATAATGCATGTTTAAACATTTGTTTCTTATAATGCATGTTTAAACATTTGTTGACTATAATGCATGTTTAAACATTTGTTGACTATAATGCATGTTTAAACATTTGTTGACTATAATGCATGTTTAAACATTTGTTGACTATAATGCATGTTTAAACATTTGTTGGCTATAATGCATGTTTAAACATTTGTTGACTATAATGCATTTTTAAACATTTGTTGACTATAATGCATGTTTAAACATTTGTTGACTATAATGCATGTTTAAACATTTGTTTCTTATAATGGATGTTTAAACATTTGTTGACTATAATGCATGTTTAAACATTTGTTGACTATAATGCACGATTAAACATTTGTTGACTATAATGCATGTTTAAACATTTGTTGACTATAATGCATGTTTAAACATTTGTTGACTATAATGCATGTTTAAACATTTGTTGACTATAATGCACGATTAAACATTTGTTGACTATAATGCATGTTTAAACATTTGTTGACTATAATGCATGTTTAAACATTTGTTAACTATAATGCACGTTTAAACATTTATTGACTATAATGCATGTTTAAACATTTATTGACTATAATGCATGTTTAAACATTTGTTGACTATAATGCGTGTTTAAACATTTGTTGACTATAATGCATGTTTAAACATTTGTTGACTATAATGCATGTTTAAACATTTGTTGGCTATAATGCATGTTTAAACATTTGTTGACTATAATGCATGTTTAAACATTTGTTGGCTATAATGCATGTTTAAACATTTGTTGGCTATAATGCATGTTTAAACATTTGTTGGCTATAATGCATGTTTAAACATTTGTTGACTATAATGCATGTTTAAACATTTGTTGACTATAATGCATGTTTAAACATTTGTTGACTATAATGCATGTTTAAACATTTGTTGACTATAATGCATGTTTAAACATTTGTTGACTATAATGCATGTTTAAACATTTGTTGACTATAATGCATGTTTAAACATTTTTTTCTTATAATGCATGTTTAAACATTTGTTGACTATAACACAAGTTTAAACATTTGTTGACTATAATGCACGATTAAACATTTGTTGACTATAATGCATGTTTAAACATTTGTTGACTATAATGCACGATTAAACATTTGTTGACTATAATGCATGTTTGAACATTTGTTAACTATAATGCACGTTTAAACATTTATTGACTATAATGCATGTTTAAACATTTATTGACTATAATGCATGTTTAAACATTTGTTGACTATAATGCGTGTTTAAACATTTGTTGACTATAATGCATGTTTAAACATTTGTTGACTATAATGCATGTTTAAACATTTGTTGGCTATAATGCATGTTTAAACATTTGTTGGCTATAATGCATGTTTAAACATTTGTTGGCTATAATGCATGTTTAAACATTTGTTGACTATAATGCATGTTTAAACATTTGTTGACTATAATGCATGTTTAAACATTTGTTGACTATAATGCATGTTTAAACATTTGTTGACTATAATGCATGTTTAAACATTTGTTGACTATAATGCGTGTTTAAACATTTGTTGACTATAATGCATGTTTAAACATTTGTTGACTATAATGCATGTTTAAACATTTGTTGGCTATAATGCATGTTTAAACATTTGTTGACTATAATGCATGTTTAAACATTTGTTGGCTATAATGCATGTTTAAACATTTGTTGGCTATAATGCATGTTTAAACATTTGTTGACTATAATGCATGTTTAAACATTTGTTGACTATAATGCATGTTTAAACATTTGTTGACTATAATGCATGTTTAAACATTTGTTGACTATAATGCATGTTTAAACATTTGTTGACTATAATGCATGTTTAAACATTTGTTGACTATAATGCATGTTTAAACATTTGTTGACTATAATGCATGTTTAAACATTTTTTTCTTATAATGCATGTTTAAACATTTGTTGACTATAACACAAGTTTAAACATTTGTTGACTATAATGCACGATTAAACATTTGTTGACTATAATGCATGTTTAAACATTTGTTGACTATAATGCACGATTAAACATTTGTTGACTATAATGCATGTTTGAACATTTGTTAACTATAATGCACGTTTAAACATTTATTGACTATAATGCATGTTTAAACATTTATTGACTATAATGCATGTTTAAACATTTGTTGACTATAATGCGTGTTTAAACATTTGTTGACTATAATGCATGTTTAAACATTTGTTGACTATAATGCATGTTTAAACATTTGTTGGCTATAATGCATGTTTAAACATTTGTTGACTATAATGCATGTTTAAACATTTGTTGGCTATAATGCATGTTTAAACATTTGTTGGCTATAATGCATGTTTAAACATTTGTTGGCTATAATGCATGTTTAAACATTTGTTGACTATAATGCATGTTTAAACATTTGTTGACTATAATGCATGTTTAAACATTTGTTGACTATAATGCATGTTTAAACATTTGTTGACTATAATGCATGTTTAAACATTTGTTGACTATAATGCATGTTTAAACATTTGTTGACTATAATGCATGTTTAAACATTTGTTGACTATAATGCATGTTTAAACATTTGTTGACTATAATGCATGTTTAAACATTTGTTGACTATAATGCATGTTTAAACATTTGTTGACTATAATGCATGTTTAAACATTTGTTGACTATAATACAAGTTTAAACATTTGTTGACTATAATGCAAGTTTAAACATTTGTTGACTATAATCAAAGTTTAAACATTTGTTGACTATAATGCATGTTTAAACATTTGTTGACTATAAAGCATGTTTAAACATTTATTGACTATAATGCATGTTTAAACATTTGTTGACTATAATGCATGATTAAACATTTGTTGACTATAATGCATGTTTAAACATTTTTTTCTTATAATGCATGTTTAAACATTTGTTGACTATAACACAAGTTTAAACATTTGTTGACTATAATGCACGATTAAACATTTGTTGACTATAATGCATGTTTAAACATTTGTTGACTATAATGCATGTTTAAACATTTGTTGACTATAATGCATGTTTAAACATTTGTTGGCTATAATGCATGTTTAAACATTTGTTAACTATAATGCACGTTTAAACATTTATTGACTATAATGCATGTTTAAACATTTATTGACTATAATGCATGTTTAAACATTTGTTGACTATAATGCGTGTTTAAACATTTGTTGACTATAATGCATGTTTAAACATTTGTTGACTATAATACAAGTTTAAACATTTGTTGACTATAATGCAGGTTTAAACATTTGTTGACTATAATCAAAGTTTAAACATTTGTTGACTATAATGCATGTTTAAACATTTGTTGACTATAAAGCATGTTTAAACATTTATTGACTATAATGCATGTTTAAACATTTGTTGACTATAATGCATGTTTAAACATTTGTTGACTATAATGCATGTTTAAACATTTGTTGACTATAATGCATGTTTAAACATTTGTTGACTATAATGCATGTTTAAACATTTGTTGGCTATAATGCATGTTTAAACATTTGTTGACTATAATGCATGTTTAAACATTTGTTGACTATAATGCATGTTTAAACATTTGTTGACTATAATGCATGTTTAAACATTTGTTGACTATAATGCATGTTTAAACATTTGTTGACTATAATGCATGTTTAAACATTTGTTTCTTATAATGCATGTTTAAACATTCATTGACTATAATGCATGTTTAAACATTTGTTGACTATAATGCACGATTAAACATTTGTTGACTATAATGCATGTTTAAACATTTGTTGACTATAATGCATGTTTAAACATTTGTTAACTATAATGCACGTTTAAACATTTATTGACTATAATGCATGTTTAAACATTTATTGACTATAATGCATGTTTAAACATTTGTTGACTATAATGCGTGTTTAAACATTTGTTGACTATAATGCATGTTTAAACATTTGTTGACTATAATGCATGTTTAAACATTTGTTGGCTATAATGCATGTTTAAACATTTGTTGACTATAATGCATGTTTAAACATTTGTTGGCTATAATGCATGTTTAAACATTTGTTGGCTATAATGCATGTTTAAACATTTGTTGGCTATAATGCATGTTTAAACATTTGTTGACTATAATGCATTTTTAAACATTTGTTGACTATAATGCATGTTTAAACATTTGTTGACTATAATGCATGTTTAAACATTTGTTTCTTATAATGGATGTTTAAACATTTGTTGACTATAATGCATGTTTAAACATTTGTTGACTATAATGCATGTTTAAACATTTGTTGACTATAATGCACGATTAAACATTTGTTGACTATAATGCATGTTTAAACATTTGTTGACTATAATGCATGTTTAAACATTTGTTGACTATAATGCATGTTTAAACATTTGTTGACTATAATGCATGTTTAAACATTTGTTGACTATAATGCATGTTTAAACATTTGTTAACTATAATGCACGTTTAAACATTTATTGACTATAATGCATGTTTAAACATTTATTGACTATAATGCATGTTTAAACATTTGTTGACTATAATGCGTGTTTAAACATTTGTTGACTATAATGCATGTTTAAACATTTGTTGACTATAATGCATGTTTAAACATTTGTTGGCTATAATGCATGTTTAAACATTTGTTGACTATAATGCATGTTTAAACATTTGTTGGCTATAATGCATGTTTAAACATTTGTTGGCTATAATGCATGTTTAAACATTTGTTGGCTATAATGCATGTTTAAACATTTGTTGACTATAATGCATGTTTAAACATTTGTTGACTATAATGCATGTTTAAACATTTGTTGACTATAATGCATGTTTAAACATTTGTTGACTATAATGCATGTTTAAACATTTGTTGACTATAACACAAGTTTAAACATTTGTTGACTATAATGCACGATTAAACATTTGTTGACTATAATGCATGTTTAAACATTTGTTGACTATAATGCACGATTAAACATTTGTTGACTATAATGCATGTTTGAACATTTGTTAACTATAATGCACGTTTAAACATTTATTGACTATAATGCATGTTTAAACATTTATTGACTATAATGCATGTTTAAACATTTGTTGACTATAATGCGTGTTTAAACATTTGTTGACTATAATGCATGTTTAAACATTTGTTGACTATAATGCATGTTTAAACATTTGTTGGCTATAATGCATGTTTAAACATTTGTTGACTATAATGCATGTTTAAACATTTGTTGGCTATAATGCATGTTTAAACATTTGTTGGCTATAATGCATGTTTAAACATTTGTTGGCTATAATGCATGTTTAAACATTTGTTGACTATAATGCATTTTTAAACATTTGTTGACTATAATGCATGTTTAAACATTTGTTGACTATAATGCATGTTTAAACATTTGTTGACTATAATGCGTGTTTAAACATTTGTTGACTATAATGCATGTTTAAACATTTGTTGACTATAATGCATGTTTAAACATTTGTTGGCTATAATGCATGTTTAAACATTTGTTGACTATAATGCATGTTTAAACATTTGTTGGCTATAATGCATGTTTAAACATTTGTTGGCTATAATGCATGTTTAAACATTTGTTGGCTATAATGCATGTTTAAACATTTGTTGACTATAATGCATGTTTAAACATTTGTTGACTATAATGCATGTTTAAACATTTGTTGACTATAATGCATGTTTAAACATTTGTTGACTATAATGCATGTTTAAACATTTGTTGACTATAATGCATGTTTAAACATTTGTTGACTATAATGCATGTTTAAACATTTGTTGACTATAATGCATGTTTAAACATTTTTTTCTTATAATGCATGTTTAAACATTTGTTGACTATAACACAAGTTTAAACATTTGTTGACTATAATGCACGATTAAACATTTGTTGACTATAATGCATGTTTAAACATTTGTTGACTATAATGCACGATTAAACATTTGTTGACTATAATGCATGTTTGAACATTTGTTAACTATAATGCACGTTTAAACATTTATTGACTATAATGCATGTTTAAACATTTATTGACTATAATGCATGTTTAAACATTTGTTGACTATAATGCGTGTTTAAACATTTGTTGACTATAATGCATGTTTAAACATTTGTTGACTATAATGCATGTTTAAACATTTGTTGGCTATAATGCATGTTTAAACATTTGTTGACTATAATGCATGTTTAAACATTTGTTGGCTATAATGCATGTTTAAACATTTGTTGGCTATAATGCATGTTTAAACATTTGTTGGCTATAATGCATGTTTAAACATTTGTTGACTATAATGCATGTTTAAACATTTGTTGACTATAATGCATGTTTAAACATTTGTTGACTATAATGCATGTTTAAACATTTGTTGACTATAATGCATGTTTAAACATTTGTTGACTATAATGCATGTTTAAACATTTGTTGACTATAATGCATGTTTAAACATTTGTTGACTATAATGCATGTTTAAACATTTGTTGACTATAATGCATGTTTAAACATTTGTTGACTATAATGCATGTTTAAACATTTGTTGACTATAATGCATGTTTAAACATTTGTTGACTATAATACAAGTTTAAACATTTGTTGACTATAATGCAAGTTTAAACATTTGTTGACTATAATCAAAGTTTAAACATTTGTTGACTATAATGCATGTTTAAACATTTGTTGACTATAAAGCATGTTTAAACATTTATTGACTATAATGCATGTTTAAACATTTGTTGACTATAATGCATGTTTAAACATTTGTTGACTATAATGCATGTTTAAACATTTTTTTTCTTATAATGCATGTTTAAACATTTGTTGACTATAACACAAGTTTAAACATTTGTTGACTATAATGCACGATTAAACATTTGTTGACTATAATGCATGTTTAAACATTTGTTGACTATAATGCATGTTTAAACATTTGTTGACTATAATGCATGTTTAAACATTTGTTGGCTATAATGCATGTTTAAACATTTGTTGGCTATAATGCATGTTTAAACATTTGTTGACTATAATGCATGTTTAAACATTTGTTGACTATAATGCATGTTTAAACATTTGTTGACTATAATGCATGTTTAAACATTTGTTGACTATAATGCATGTTTAAACATTTGTTGACTATAATGCATGTTTAAACATTTGTTGACTATAATGCATGTTTAAACATTTGTTGACTATAATGCATGTTTAAACATTTGTTGACTATAATGCATGTTTAAACATTTGTTGACTATAATGCATGTTTAAACATTTGTTGACTATAATACAAGTTTAAACATTTGTTGACTATAATGCAGGTTTAAACATTTGTTGACTATAATCAAAGTTTAAACATTTGTTGACTATAATGCATGTTTAAACATTTGTTGACTATAAAGCATGTTTAAACATTTATTGACTATAATGCATGTTTAAACATTTGTTGACTATAATGCATGTTTAAACATTTGTTGACTATAATGCATGTTTAAACATTTGTTGACTATAATGCATGTTTAAACATTTGTTGACTATAATGCATGTTTAAACATTTGTTGGCTATAATGCATGTTTAAACATTTGTTGACTATAATGCATGTTTAAACATTTGTTGACTATAATGCATGTTTAAACATTTGTTGACTATAATGCATGTTTAAACATTTGTTGACTATAATGCATGTTTAAACATTTGTTGACTATAATGCATGTTTAAACATTTGTTTCTTATAATGCATGTTTAAACATTCATTGACTATAATGCATGTTTAAACATTTGTTGACTATAATGCACGATTAAACATTTGTTGACTATAATGCATGTTTAAACATTTGTTGACTATAATGCATGTTTAAACATTTGTTAACTATAATGCACGTTTAAACATTTATTGACTATAATGCATGTTTAAACATTTATTGACTATAATGCATGTTTAAACATTTGTTGACTATAATGCGTGTTTAAACATTTGTTGACTATAATGCATGTTTAAACATTTGTTGACTATAATGCATGTTTAAACATTTGTTGGCTATAATGCATGTTTAAACATTTGTTGACTATAATGCATGTTTAAACATTTGTTGGCTATAATGCATGTTTAAACATTTGTTGGCTATAATGCATGTTTAAACATTTGTTGACTATAATGCATGTTTAAACATTTGTTGACTATAATGCATGTTTAAACATTTGTTTCTTATAATGCATGTTTAAACATTTGTTGACTATAATGCATGTTTAAACATTTGTTGACTATAATGCATGTTTAAACATTTGTTGACTATAATGCATGTTTAAACATTTGTTGACTATAATGCATGTTTAAACATTTGTTTCTTATAATGCATGTTTAAACATTTGTTGACTATAATGCATGTTTAAACATTTGTTGACTATAATGCATGTTTAAACATTTGTTGACTATAATGCATGTTTAAACATTTGTTGACTATAATGCATGTTTAAACATTTGTTGGCTATAATGCATGTTTAAACATTTGTTGACTATAATGCATTTTTAAACATTTGTTGACTATAATGCATGTTTAAACATTTGTTGACTATAATGCATGTTTAAACATTTGTTTCTTATAATGGATGTTTAAACATTTGTTGACTATAATGCATGTTTAAACATTTGTTGACTATAATGCACGATTAAACATTTGTTGACTATAATGCATGTTTAAACATTTGTTGACTATAATGCATGTTTAAACATTTGTTGACTATAATGCATGTTTAAACATTTGTTGACTATAATGCACGATTAAACATTTGTTGACTATAATGCATGTTTAAACATTTGTTGACTATAATGCATGTTTAAACATTTGTTAACTATAATGCACGTTTAAACATTTATTGACTATAATGCATGTTTAAACATTTATTGACTATAATGCATGTTTAAACATTTGTTGACTATAATGCGTGTTTAAACATTTGTTGACTATAATGCATGTTTAAACATTTGTTGACTATAATGCATGTTTAAACATTTGTTGGCTATAATGCATGTTTAAACATTTGTTGACTATAATGCATGTTTAAACATTTGTTGGCTATAATGCATGTTTAAACATTTGTTGGCTATAATGCATGTTTAAACATTTGTTGGCTATAATGCATGTTTAAACATTTGTTGACTATAATGCATGTTTAAACATTTGTTGACTATAATGCATGTTTAAACATTTGTTGACTATAATGCATGTTTAAACATTTGTTGACTATAATGCATGTTTAAACATTTGTTGACTATAATGCATGTTTAAACATTTTTTTCTTATAATGCATGTTTAAACATTTGTTGACTATAACACAAGTTTAAACATTTGTTGACTATAATGCACGATTAAACATTTGTTGACTATAATGCATGTTTAAACATTTGTTGACTATAATGCACGATTAAACATTTGTTGACTATAATGCATGTTTGAACATTTGTTAACTATAATGCACGTTTAAACATTTATTGACTATAATGCATGTTTAAACATTTATTGACTATAATGCATGTTTAAACATTTGTTGACTATAATGCGTGTTTAAACATTTGTTGACTATAATGCATGTTTAAACATTTGTTGACTATAATGCATGTTTAAACATTTGTTGGCTATAATGCATGTTTAAACATTTGTTGGCTATAATGCATGTTTAAACATTTGTTGGCTATAATGCATGTTTAAACATTTGTTGGCTATAATGCATGTTTAAACATTTGTTGACTATAATGCATGTTTAAACATTTGTTGACTATAATGCATGTTTAAACATTTGTTGACTATAATGCATGTTTAAACATTTGTTGACTATAATGCGTGTTTAAACATTTGTTGACTATAATGCATGTTTAAACATTTGTTGACTATAATGCATGTTTAAACATTTGTTGGCTATAATGCATGTTTAAACATTTGTTGACTATAATGCATGTTTAAACATTTGTTGGCTATAATGCATGTTTAAACATTTGTTGGCTATAATGCATGTTTAAACATTTGTTGGCTATAATGCATGTTTAAACATTTGTTGACTATAATGCATGTTTAAACATTTGTTGACTATAATGCATGTTTAAACATTTGTTGACTATAATGCATGTTTAAACATTTGTTGACTATAATGCATGTTTAAACATTTGTTGACTATAATGCATGTTTAAACATTTGTTGACTATAATGCATGTTTAAACATTTGTTGACTATAATGCATGTTTAAACATTTTTTTCTTATAATGCATGTTTAAACATTTGTTGACTATAACACAAGTTTAAACATTTGTTGACTATAATGCACGATTAAACATTTGTTGACTATAATGCATGTTTAAACATTTGTTGACTATAATGCACGATTAAACATTTGTTGACTATAATGCATGTTTGAACATTTGTTAACTATAATGCACGTTTAAACATTTATTGACTATAATGCATGTTTAAACATTTATTGACTATAATGCATGTTTAAACATTTGTTGACTATAATGCGTGTTTAAACATTTGTTGACTATAATGCATGTTTAAACATTTGTTGACTATAATGCATGTTTAAACATTTGTTGGCTATAATGCATGTTTAAACATTTGTTGACTATAATGCATGTTTAAACATTTGTTGGCTATAATGCATGTTTAAACATTTGTTGGCTATAATGCATGTTTAAACATTTGTTGGCTATAATGCATGTTTAAACATTTGTTGACTATAATGCATGTTTAAACATTTGTTGACTATAATGCATGTTTAAACATTTGTTGACTATAATGCATGTTTAAACATTTTTTTCTTATAATGCATGTTTAAACATTTGTTGACTATAACACAAGTTTAAACATTTGTTGACTATAATGCACGATTAAACATTTGTTGACTATAATGCATGTTTAAACATTTGTTGACTATAATGCACGATTAAACATTTGTTGACTATAATGCATGTTTGAACATTTGTTAACTATAATGCACGTTTAAACATTTATTGACTATAATGCATGTTTAAACATTTATTGACTATAATGCATGTTTAAACATTTGTTGACTATAATGCGTGTTTAAACATTTGTTGACTATAATGCATGTTTAAACATTTGTTGACTATAATGCATGTTTAAACATTTGTTGGCTATAATGCATGTTTAAACATTTGTTGGCTATAATGCATGTTTAAACATTTGTTGGCTATAATGCATGTTTAAACATTTGTTGGCTATAATGCATGTTTAAACATTTGTTGACTATAATGCATGTTTAAACATTTGTTGACTATAATGCATGTTTAAACATTTGTTGACTATAATGCATGTTTAAACATTTGTTGACTATAATGCATGTTTAAACATTTGTTGACTATAATGCGTGTTTAAACATTTGTTGACTATAATGCATGTTTAAACATTTGTTGACTATAATGCATGTTTAAACATTTGTTGGCTATAATGCATGTTTAAACATTTGTTGACTATAATGCATGTTTAAACATTTGTTGGCTATAATGCATGTTTAAACATTTGTTGGCTATAATGCATGTTTAAACATTTGTTGGCTATAATGCATGTTTAAACATTTGTTGACTATAATGCATGTTTAAACATTTGTTGACTATAATGCATGTTTAAACATTTGTTGGCTATAATGCATGTTTAAACATTTGTTGGCTATAATGCATGTTTAAACATTTGTTGGCTATAATGCATGTTTAAACATTTGTTGACTATAATGCATGTTTAAACATTTGTTGACTATAATGCATGTTTAAACATTTGTTGACTATAATGCATGTTTAAACATTTGTTGACTATAATGCATGTTTAAACATTTGTTGACTATAATGCATGTTTAAACATTTGTTGACTATAATGCATGTTTAAACATTTGTTGACTATAATGCATGTTTAAACATTTGTTGACTATAATGCATGTTTAAACATTTGTTGACTATAATGCATGTTTAAACATTTGTTGACTATAATGCATGTTTAAACATTTGTTGACTATAATACAAGTTTAAACATTTGTTGACTATAATGCAAGTTTAAACATTTGTTGACTATAATCAAAGTTTAAACATTTGTTGACTATAATGCATGTTTAAACATTTGTTGACTATAAAGCATGTTTAAACATTTATTGACTATAATGCATGTTTAAACATTTGTTGACTATAATGCATGTTTAAACATTTGTTGACTATAACACAAGTTTAAACATTTGTTGACTATAATGCACGATTAAACATTTGTTGACTATAATGCATGTTTAAACATTTGTTGACTATAATGCATGTTTAAACATTTGTTGACTATAATGCATGTTTAAACATTTGTTGGCTATAATGCATGTTTAAACATTTGTTGGCTATAATGCATGTTTAAACATTTGTTGACTATAATGCATGTTTAAACATTTGTTGACTATAATACAAGTTTAAACATTTGTTGACTATAATGCAGGTTTAAACATTTGTTGACTATAATCAAAGTTTAAACATTTGTTGACTATAATGCATGTTTAAACATTTGTTGACTATAAAGCATGTTTAAACATTTATTGACTATAATGCATGTTTAAACATTTGTTGACTATAATGCATGTTTAAACATTTGTTGACTATAATGCATGTTTAAACATTTGTTGACTATAATGCATGTTTAAACATTTGTTGACTATAATGCATGTTTAAACATTTGTTGGCTATAATGCATGTTTAAACATTTGTTGACTATAATGCATGTTTAAACATTTGTTGACTATAATGCATGTTTAAACATTTGTTGACTATAATGCATGTTTAAACATTTGTTGACTATAATGCATGTTTAAACATTTGTTGACTATAATGCATGTTTAAACATTTGTTTCTTATAATGCATGTTTAAACATTCATTGACTATAATGCATGTTTAAACATTTGTTGACTATAATGCACGATTAAACATTTGTTGACTATAATGCATGTTTAAACATTTGTTGACTATAATGCATGTTTAAACATTTGTTAACTATAATGCACGTTTAAACATTTATTGACTATAATGCATGTTTAAACATTTATTGACTATAATGCATGTTTAAACATTTGTTGACTATAATGCGTGTTTAAACATTTGTTGACTATAATGCATGTTTAAACATTTGTTGACTATAATGCATGTTTAAACATTTGTTGGCTATAATGCATGTTTAAACATTTGTTGACTATAATGCATGTTTAAACATTTGTTGACTATAATGCATGTTTAAACATTTGTTGACTATAATGCATGTTTAAACATTTGTTGACTATAATGCATGTTTAAACATTTGTTGACTATAATGCGTGTTTAAACATTTGTTGACTATAATGCATGTTTAAACATTTGTTGGCTATAATGCATGTTTAAACATTTGTTGACTATAATGCATGTTTAAACATTTGTTGGCTATAATGCATGTTTAAACATTTGTTGGCTATAATGCATGTTTAAACATTTGTTGACTATAATGCATGTTTAAACATTTGTTGACTATAATGCGTGTTTAAACATTTGTTGACTATAATGCATGTTTAAACATTTGTTGACTATAATGCATGTTTAAACATTTGTTGGCTATAATGCATGTTTAAACATTTGTTGACTATAATGCATGTTTAAACATTTGTTGGCTATAATGCATGTTTAAACATTTGTTGGCTATAATGCATGTTTAAACATTTGTTGACTATAATGCATGTTTAAACATTTGTTGACTATAATGCATGTTTAAACATTTGTTGACTATAATGCATGTTTAAACATTTGTTGACTATAATGCATGTTTAAACATTTGTTGACTATAATGCATGTTTAAACATTTGTTGACTATAATGCATGTTTAAACATTTGTTGACTATAATGCATGTTTAAACATTTGTTGACTATAATGCATGTTTAAACATTTGTTGACTATAATGCATGTTTAAACATTTGTTGACTATAATGCATGTTTAAACATTTGTTGACTATAATACAAGTTTAAACATTTGTTGACTATAATGCAGGTTTAAACATTTGTTGACTATAATCAAAGTTTAAACATTTGTTGGCTATAATGCATGTTTAAACATTTGTTGACTATAATGCATGTTTAAACATTTGTTGGCTATAATGCATGTTTAAACATTTGTTGACTATAATGCATGTTTAAACATTTGTTGACTATAATGCGTGTTTAAACATTTGTTGACTATAATGCATGTTTAAACATTTGTTGACTATAATGCATGTTTAAACATTTGTTGGCTATAATGCATGTTTAAACATTTGTTGACTATAATGCATGTTTAAACATTTGTTGGCTATAATGCATGTTTAAACATTTGTTGGCTATAATGCATGTTTAAACATTTGTTGACTATAATGCATGTTTAAACATTTGTTGACTATAATGCATGTTTAAACATTTGTTGACTATAATGCATGTTTAAACATTTTTTTCTTATAATGCATGTTTAAACATTTGTTGACTATAACACAAGTTTAAACATTTGTTGACTATAATGCACGATTAAACATTTGTTGACTATAATGCATGTTTAAACATTTGTTGACTATAATGCACGATTAAACATTTGTTGACTATAATGCATGTTTGAACATTTGTTAACTATAATGCACGTTTAAACATTTATTGACTATAATGCATGTTTAAACATTTATTGACTATAATGCATGTTTAAACATTTGTTGACTATAATGCGTGTTTAAACATTTGTTGACTATAATGCATGTTTAAACATTTGTTGACTATAATGCATGTTTAAACATTTGTTGGCTATAATGCATGTTTAAACATTTGTTGGCTATAATGCATGTTTAAACATTTGTTGGCTATAATGCACGTTTAAACATTTATTGACTATAATGCATGTTTAAACATTTGTTGACTATAATGCATGTTTAAACATTTGTTGACTATAATGCATGTTTAAACATTTGTTGACTATAATGCATGTTTAAACATTTGTTGACTATAATGCATGTTTAAACATTTGTTGACTATAATGCGTGTTTAAACATTTGTTGACTATAATGCATGTTTAAACATTTGTTGACTATAATGCATGTTTAAACATTTGTTGGCTATAATGCATGTTTAAACATTTGTTGACTATAATGCATGTTTAAACATTTGTTGGCTATAATGCATGTTTAAACATTTGTTGGCTATAATGCATGTTTAAACATTTGTTGGCTATAATGCATGTTTAAACATTTGTTGACTATAATGCATGTTTAAACATTTGTTGACTATAATGCATGTTTAAACATTTGTTGACTATAATGCATGTTTAAACATTTGTTGACTATAATGCATGTTTAAACATTTGTTGACTATAATGCATGTTTAAACATTTGTTGACTATAATGCATGTTTAAACATTTGTTGACTATAATGCATGTTTAAACATTTTTTTCTTATAATGCATGTTTAAACATTTGTTGACTATAACACAAGTTTAAACATTTGTTGACTATAATGCACGATTAAACATTTGTTGA
Source organism: Prosapia bicincta (assembly GCA_036971475.1). Taxonomy (NCBI): domain Eukaryota; kingdom Metazoa; phylum Arthropoda; class Insecta; order Hemiptera; family Cercopidae; genus Prosapia; species Prosapia bicincta. The sequence continues at coordinate 687,274 of JBAIZL010000055.1, forward strand.
CTATAATGCATGTTTAAACATTTGTTGACTATAATGCACGATTAAACATTTGTTGACTATAATGCATGTTTGAACATTTGTTAACTATAATGCACGTTTAAACATTTATTGACTATAATGCATGTTTAAACATTTATTGACTATAATGCATGTTTAAACATTTGTTGACTATAATGCGTGTTTAAACATTTGTTGACTATAATGCATGTTTAAACATTTGTTGACTATAATGCATGTTTAAACATTTGTTGACTATAATGCACGATTAAACATTTGTTGACTATAATGCATGTTTGAACATTTGTTAACTATAATGCACGTTTAAACATTTATTGACTATAATGCATGTTTAAACATTTATTGACTATAATGCATGTTTAAACATTTGTTGACTATAATGCGTGTTTAAACATTTGTTGACTATAATGCATGTTTAAACATTTGTTGACTATAATGCATGTTTAAACATTTGTTGGCTATAATGCATGTTTAAACATTTGTTGACTATAATGCATGTTTAAACATTTGTTGACTATAATGCATGTTTAAACATTTGTTGACTATAATGCATGTTTAAACATTTGTTGACTATAATGCATGTTTAAACATTTGTTGACTATAATGCATGTTTAAACATTTGTTGACTATAATGCATGTTTAAACATTTGTTGACTATAATGCATGTTTAAACATTTGTTGACTATAATGCATGTTTAAACATTTGTTGACTATAATGCATGTTTAAACATTTGTTGACTATAATACAAGTTTAAACATTTGTTGACTATAATGCAAGTTTAAACATTTGTTGACTATAATCAAAGTTTAAACATTTGTTGACTATAATGCATGTTTAAACATTTGTTGACTATAAAGCATGTTTAAACATTTATTGACTATAATGCATGTTTAAACATTTGTTGACTATAATGCATGTTTAAACATTTGTTGACTATAATGCATGTTTAAACATTTTTTTCTTATAATGCATGTTTAAACATTTGTTGACTATAACACAAGTTTAAACATTTGTTGACTATAATGCACGATTAAACATTTGTTGACTATAATGCATGTTTAAACATTTGTTGACTATAATGCATGTTTAAACATTTGTTGACTATAATGCATGTTTAAACATTTGTTGGCTATAATGCATGTTTAAACATTTGTTGGCTATAATGCATGTTTAAACATTTGTTGACTATAATGCATGTTTAAACATTTGTTGACTATAATGCATGTTTAAACATTTGTTGACTATAATGCATGTTTAAACATTTGTTGACTATAATGCATGTTTAAACATTTGTTGACTATAATGCATGTTTAAACATTTGTTGACTATAATGCATGTTTAAACATTTGTTGACTATAATGCATGTTTAAACATTTGTTGACTATAATGCATGTTTAAACATTTGTTGACTATAATGCATGTTTAAACATTTGTTGACTATAATACAAGTTTAAACATTTGTTGACTATAATGCAGGTTTAAACATTTGTTGACTATAATCAAAGTTTAAACATTTGTTGACTATAATGCATGTTTAAACATTTGTTGACTATAAAGCATGTTTAAACATTTATTGACTATAATGCATGTTTAAACATTTGTTGACTATAATGCATGTTTAAACATTTGTTGACTATAATGCATGTTTAAACATTTGTTGACTATAATGCATGTTTAAACATTTGTTGACTATAATGCATGTTTAAACATTTGTTGGCTATAATGCATGTTTAAACATTTGTTGACTATAATGCATGTTTAAACATTTGTTGACTATAATGCATGTTTAAACATTTGTTGACTATAATGCATGTTTAAACATTTGTTGACTATAATGCATGTTTAAACATTTGTTGACTATAATGCATGTTTAAACATTTGTTGACTATAATGCGTGTTTAAACATTCATTGACTATAATGCATGTTTAAACATTTGTTGACTATAATGCATGTTTAAACATTTGTTGGCTATAATGCATGTTTAAACATTTGTTGACTATAATGCATGTTTAAACATTTGTTGGCTATAATGCATGTTTAAACATTTGTTGGCTATAATGCATGTTTAAACATTTGTTGGCTATAATGCATGTTTAAACATTTGTTGACTATAATGCATTTTTAAACATTTGTTGACTATAATGCATGTTTAAACATTTGTTGACTATAATGCATGTTTAAACATTTGTTTCTTATAATGGATGTTTAAACATTTGTTGACTATAATGCATGTTTAAACATTTGTTGACTATAATGCATGTTTAAACATTTGTTGACTATAATGCACGATTAAACATTTGTTGACTATAATGCATGTTTAAACATTTGTTGACTATAATGCATGTTTAAACATTTGTTGACTATAATGCATGTTTAAACATTTGTTGACTATAATGCATGTTTAAACATTTGTTGACTATAATGCATGTTTAAACATTTGTTAACTATAATGCACGTTTAAACATTTATTGACTATAATGCATGTTTAAACATTTATTGACTATAATGCATGTTTAAACATTTGTTGACTATAATGCGTGTTTAAACATTTGTTGACTATAATGCATGTTTAAACATTTGTTGACTATAATGCATGTTTAAACATTTGTTGGCTATAATGCATGTTTAAACATTTGTTGACTATAATGCATGTTTAAACATTTGTTGGCTATAATGCATGTTTAAACATTTGTTGGCTATAATGCATGTTTAAACATTTGTTGGCTATAATGCATGTTTAAACATTTGTTGACTATAATGCATGTTTAAACATTTGTTGACTATAATGCATGTTTAAACATTTGTTGACTATAATGCATGTTTAAACATTTGTTGACTATAATGCATGTTTAAACATTTGTTGACTATAATGCATGTTTAAACATTTGTTGACTATAATGCATGTTTAAACATTTTTTTCTTATAATGCATGTTTAAACATTTGTTGACTATAACACAAGTTTAAACATTTGTTGACTATAATGCACGATTAAACATTTGTTGACTATAATGCATGTTTAAACATTTGTTGACTATAATGCACGATTAAACATTTGTTGACTATAATGCATGTTTGAACATTTGTTAACTATAATGCACGTTTAAACATTTATTGACTATAATGCATGTTTAAACATTTATTGACTATAATGCATGTTTAAACATTTGTTGACTATAATGCGTGTTTAAACATTTGTTGACTATAATGCATGTTTAAACATTTGTTGACTATAATGCATGTTTAAACATTTGTTGGCTATAATGCATGTTTAAACATTTGTTGACTATAATGCATGTTTAAACATTTGTTGGCTATAATGCATGTTTAAACATTTGTTGGCTATAATGCATGTTTAAACATTTGTTGGCTATAATGCATGTTTAAACATTTGTTGACTATAATGCATGTTTAAACATTTGTTGACTATAATGCATGTTTAAACATTTGTTGACTATAATGCATGTTTAAACATTTGTTGACTATAATGCATGTTTAAACATTTGTTGACTATAATGCGTGTTTAAACATTTGTTGACTATAATGCATGTTTAAACATTTGTTGACTATAATGCATGTTTAAACATTTGTTGGCTATAATGCATGTTTAAACATTTGTTGACTATAATGCATGTTTAAACATTTGTTGGCTATAATGCATGTTTAAACATTTGTTGGCTATAATGCATGTTTAAACATTTGTTGGCTATAATGCATGTTTAAACATTTGTTGACTATAATGCATGTTTAAACATTTGTTGACTATAATGCATGTTTAAACATTTGTTGACTATAATGCATGTTTAAACATTTGTTGACTATAATGCATGTTTAAACATTTGTTGACTATAATGCATGTTTAAACATTTGTTGACTATAATGCATGTTTAAACATTTGTTGACTATAATGCATGTTTAAACATTTTTTTCTTATAATGCATGTTTAAACATTTGTTGACTATAACACAAGTTTAAACATTTGTTGACTATAATGCACGATTAAACATTTGTTGACTATAATGCATGTTTAAACATTTGTTGACTATAATGCACGATTAAACATTTGTTGACTATAATGCATGTTTGAACATTTGTTAACTATAATGCACGTTTAAACATTTATTGACTATAATGCATGTTTAAACATTTATTGACTATAATGCATGTTTAAACATTTGTTGACTATAATGCGTGTTTAAACATTTGTTGACTATAATGCATGTTTAAACATTTGTTGACTATAATGCATGTTTAAACATTTGTTGGCTATAATGCATGTTTAAACATTTGTTGACTATAATGCATGTTTAAACATTTGTTGGCTATAATGCATGTTTAAACATTTGTTGGCTATAATGCATGTTTAAACATTTGTTGGCTATAATGCATGTTTAAACATTTGTTGACTATAATGCATGTTTAAACATTTGTTGACTATAATGCATGTTTAAACATTTGTTGACTATAATGCATGTTTAAACATTTGTTGACTATAATGCATGTTTAAACATTTGTTGACTATAATGCATGTTTAAACATTTGTTGACTATAATGCATGTTTAAACATTTGTTGACTATAATGCATGTTTAAACATTTGTTGACTATAATGCATGTTTAAACATTTGTTGACTATAATGCATGTTTAAACATTTGTTGACTATAATGCATGTTTAAACATTTGTTGACTATAATACAAGTTTAAACATTTGTTGACTATAATGCAAGTTTAAACATTTGTTGACTATAATCAAAGTTTAAACATTTGTTGACTATAATGCATGTTTAAACATTTGTTGACTATAAAGCATGTTTAAACATTTATTGACTATAATGCATGTTTAAACATTTGTTGACTATAATGCATGTTTAAACATTTGTTGACTATAATGCATGTTTAAACATTTTTTTTCTTATAATGCATGTTTAAACATTTGTTGACTATAACACAAGTTTAAACATTTGTTGACTATAATGCACGATTAAACATTTGTTGACTATAATGCATGTTTAAACATTTGTTGACTATAATGCATGTTTAAACATTTGTTGGCTATAATGCATGTTTAAACATTTGTTGGCTATAATGCATGTTTAAACATTTGTTGACTATAATGCATGTTTAAACATTTGTTGACTATAATGCATGTTTAAACATTTGTTGACTATAATGCATGTTTAAACATTTGTTGACTATAATGCATGTTTAAACATTTGTTGACTATAATGCATGTTTAAACATTTGTTGACTATAATGCATGTTTAAACATTTGTTGACTATAATGCATGTTTAAACATTTGTTGACTATAATGCATGTTTAAACATTTGTTGACTATAATGCATGTTTAAACATTTGTTGACTATAATGCATGTTTAAACATTTGTTGACTATAATACAAGTTTAAACATTTGTTGACTATAATGCAGGTTTAAACATTTGTTGACTATAATCAAAGTTTAAACATTTGTTGACTATAATGCATGTTTAAACATTTGTTGACTATAAAGCATGTTTAAACATTTATTGACTATAATGCATGTTTAAACATTTGTTGACTATAATGCATGTTTAAACATTTGTTGACTATAATGCATGTTTAAACATTTGTTGACTATAATGCATGTTTAAACATTTGTTGACTATAATGCATGTTTAAACATTTGTTGGCTATAATGCATGTTTAAACATTTGTTGACTATAATGCATGTTTAAACATTTGTTGACTATAATGCATGTTTAAACATTTGTTGACTATAATGCATGTTTAAACATTTGTTGACTATAATGCATGTTTAAACATTTGTTGACTATAATGCATGTTTAAACATTTGTTTCTTATAATGCATGTTTAAACATTCATTGACTATAATGCATGTTTAAACATTTGTTGACTATAATGCACGATTAAACATTTGTTGACTATAATGCATGTTTAAACATTTGTTGACTATAATGCATGTTTAAACATTTGTTAACTATAATGCACGTTTAAACATTTATTGACTATAATGCATGTTTAAACATTTATTGACTATAATGCATGTTTAAACATTTGTTGACTATAATGCGTGTTTAAACATTTGTTGACTATAATGCATGTTTAAACATTTGTTGACTATAATGCATGTTTAAACATTTGTTGGCTATAATGCATGTTTAAACATTTGTTGACTATAATGCATGTTTAAACATTTGTTGGCTATAATGCATGTTTAAACATTTGTTGGCTATAATGCATGTTTAAACATTTGTTGGCTATAATGCATGTTTAAACATTTGTTGACTATAATGCATTTTTAAACATTTGTTGACTATAATGCATGTTTAAACATTTGTTGACTATAATGCATGTTTAAACATTTGTTTCTTATAATGGATGTTTAAACATTTGTTGACTATAATGCATGTTTAAACATTTGTTGACTATAATGCATGTTTAAACATTTGTTGACTATAATGCACGATTAAACATTTGTTGACTATAATGCATGTTTAAACATTTGTTGACTATAATGCATGTTTAAACATTTGTTGACTATAATGCATGTTTAAACATTTGTTGACTATAATGCATGTTTAAACATTTGTTGACTATAATGCATGTTTAAACATTTGTTGACTATAATGCATGTTTAAAGATTTGTTGACTATAATGCATGTTTAAACATTTGTTGACTATAATGCATGTTTAAACATTTATTGACTATAATGCATGTTAGATATTTATAGTTTGTCTCTGTTTGGCTTGGGTTCTCAGCCAACTCTGCTGGTCATTTAGCACTATCCAGGGGTCACGTACAGCTTAAATTATGCTGTGGACGAGACCTACTTTGTCCCCCAAGAGGGGCACATGCCCCAACAATGAAAGAAAGCAGAGATCATTGCTACTCACAAGAAGGGAAAGCCTGCTAACATCCTTACCAGTTTTAGACCGATCTCCCTTACAAGTTTGGTCTGTAAAACAGCTGAGAAAATGGTGGACATGAGGATACGTCGGTACCTGGAAGGTATTGGAGTGATCTCGTATTGCCAGGCTGGCTACCGGTAACATCGTTCTACCATCGACAATTTGTCAAATTATCAACTCAATCGGTACAAGATGGGTTTCACTGTAAACAATCTACTCTTGCAGTATTTATCGACCGAAAAGCAGCATATATTAAAGTATGGAGATCTATGCTGCTCCACAAGCTCAGTCGACTGCATGTGACTGGTAATATGTACAAGTGGATAAAGCACTTTCTACTCGAAAGATATATCCGAACCAGTTACCAAAATAATGTATTAAAGTACAAGAAATACTGTCATGGGCTACCTCAGGGGGCAGTGCTTAGTTGCTTGCTTTTTATCATCATGATCGACGACGTACAGCGCGCCATTAAAAGTATACGCGGTGTTAACAGCCTCCTTTATGCTGATGACATAGCCTAGGATTAGAGGGAACCTTGAGTAATGTGTTGGCTAATGTTTCGGAGTGGTGCAAACATAACAAGATGGAGGTAAATACTGAAAAAACAGTGTTTCAATTGTTCACACTGTCCACTAGACAATACAATCTGAAACTTAATTACAATGGTACAGAGCTGAAAAAAACAAATGTTGCTAAGTACTTGGGTGTTAACTTTGACAAAAGACTTAGTTGGTCCAAGCAAATACAAACCGCAACTGAAAAAGCTCAAAAGAGAAATAACCTCCTAAAGAGACTGGCAACTACGAAATGGGGTGCAAGGCAAGATGTGATGGCGACCGCCTATAAAACCTATATAAGCCCAGTTATGGAATATGCTTCTGAAGTCATCGCTCTCTCTTCCGATATTAACTTGAGGAAATTAGAGGTTGCCCAAAACAATGCACTGCGAAAGATAACTGGTGGAGCAACATCAACTCCAATACCTGCGATGCAATTGCAAGCGGAGGTGGAGACACTACAAAGCCGCAGAGAGAAATCAGTACTCAAGTTCTGGAAGAGGGCAAAGAGAATCGAATACAGACACTAGGAGAGATATAAACCTGCGACGTCGCGACTCAAGACACAAATATTACCACTAATTTATACAGAGCCACTTGGAATTAAATACAAGCTGAAACTGGGGCAAGCATCTTTATTCCCAACCTGTCATACGGTTTTTCCTTCATTAACAGAGGGAATATTGTCGCTTCTGAATCACAATGACTTCAAGGCTATTAGTATTCCCCACATCCTGAAGGCCGATGCTTAGGGAACGATTGCGGATCTATACAGTAAAGATAACTGGACCCATGTATACGCCGATGGGTCAGCGGTAAAGCATGCCTCTGGTGCTGGCTTTTACAGCGACCACTTTGAGAGCTGCAGGCCAGTTGGAATTAATGCCAACAACTTCAATGGTGAGATTGCGGCTATAGTACAAGCTGCCGAAAAACTGTGTTCGATCTCCGGAGAGTCAGCAAGAGTTGTGTTCTTCGTAGATTCCCAGGCTGCTATAATTGCCCTAACTAGTAATACCTCCACCGACTGTGTGCAAACAATGAATGGATGAAAGGCCCTTGCAGAGATGATTGAAGAAGGGTGGTACATTGTGCTGCAGTGGCCCCCTAGCCATGTCGGTATTTAAAGAAATGAACGCGTAGACCAGCTAGCGAAGAAAGGTAACACCTTGCCACAGCCTGACAATGCTATATCTCTATTGACAGCAAGAAGCCTGATTGCATCTACAATCAATGAAAAAACAAAGGAAACCCAAAATGAAATGAGCGCTGGAAAGATATGGAGGGGCCTGGCGCACACAGTGCTAATACCACATAGCCTACCTAGAGTGGAAGCTGTTTCAGAATGCTTACGGGCCATGAGTATCTGCAAACCCACCTATATAAATTAGGATTAGCAGCCTTGGATATTTGCCCTCTGTGCAACTGCCAAATGATGGATGCCTCACATGTTCTGAATTGCACAGCGTTGCAAAATGTGGAAGACCGAAGCCAGCATTGTTTGTATTGGGAGGCTAGGAGGAGAATGGTTGAAATGCCAAGATCTGGCATTGACTAAAATAAAAATAAATTAAATAATTAGAGTTTTGAATTTTTAAAAATTTGTTGAGTGTAATTTAATGAAAAACACCACTTAATTAAAAGTATTATCAGTATTCCATGGAAAAAATGAATTTTAAATAAAGAAATATTAAAATGTATATATGTTGTATGCCACGGCGCTCCGCTGCAACTCGTGAAGCAGTGACAATACTGACTATTCCTTGCGCATATTGCATGGCCCCCTTGCTTGCATATTGAGCAAGTTAAGGTTTCAGCACTACGTCACTTCTTCCTGGTAAAATTAATTGATGAAACCTTCCTCAAGTTTAAAACCTCCGTAAACGAACTTTTGACAGCATCTGAATGAACGTTATAAAAAATTTAGAGCTATTATTTGTTCAATGCATACATTTAGCTTAGTTGATTTTTACTTGATAATTTTCTCTGCACTAGCATTTCTGCAAACATTTACTGGTTAAATGTAACTATCCTGTGGAAGACGATCTTGGCGTGAGTTGGAATCCTAATTGTTATCCAAACCTACAATGCTAATGGTTTTATTTCGTCGCTGTACTTTTAAATTATGTTAAAATACACACACAGCATGTGTATTAGTAAATATCACCTGTTTACACACTCTTACAATTTAAAAAAAAATAATAGTTAGCTTGAAGCTAGTTGATGAGTGGAAAAGCTCGACCTAGTATATTTTAAATAAATTTATATCAAGTAATATCTAAAAACGATTCTCGAGTTGCTCATTTTAGGGATGTGTTTAGTTTTAATTAAAAATAGAAATTATACTTGACTTTTGTAAACGTACAGAGTTATTTAAGACAAACGAATCTCGTCAAATATTTCATTATTTCACAGCCTTCCAGAGTAATTACTAATGTGTCGTTGAGGAATTCATCAGTTCAATAAATTGACATCGTCTTTAATTAACACCCCCAACAGTAAGTTTCAAGATTTTTTATTATTAAAATAAATTTGCCTTCAGTAAAATAAGGTTTGTGCAGTATGTATATATATATATATATATATATATATATATATATATATATATATAGAGAGAGAGAGAGAGAGAGAGAGAGAGAGAGAGGGGGGGGAGAGAGAGGGAGAGATCTTTCGCCTCAGTCTGTCCCTCTTTTGCTTTTGTAAAGAGCACACACACACACACACACACACACACACACACATACACACACACACCACACACACACACAAACACACATACACACACACACACACACACACACACACAAACACACACACACAAACACATACACACACACACACAAACACACACACACACTCACATACACACTCACACACACAAACACACACACACACACACACACACACACACACACACACACACACACACAAGCTCGAGGACGTATGCACACTTCCATTCTCTACCTTTCCTATTTTTTAAATTCTAGTTTTTAATTGTCTCTATATTTCTTCCCTGTTTATCTATTCCCTAATTGCTTATTTCCATTTGAACCGTATTGATGAAAATAATACGCTAATATATTAATGTCAAAAGGTATTTATTCCTGATGGAAAATATTTTACTGTTGAAAATAATTTAAAAATTTCGTTACTAAACCAACAGGCGGGACTGGAAAGAGGTACAACGGTGTTTAGCGTGTGTTCGCGCATGCGTGTTTGCTTTCACAGCACTTGAATAAAAACTGCCTTTTTTATACGATTTTATAATTAAAGCCTAATACCAGGGGATGGTGATTGACATAATCTAATAAAGCAGATTTAATAGGGGTTAATAATAATTTTATGAAAAGAAGTACACACGTTGCAATAGTTGGAAATGGTGGATGTTGAACAAACACGTCACTCTAGAAAGGGTCTTAAGCAGTGTTACGCCTAATTAGGTTGGGAAGTGGTAGGGGATAAAAATAAGAAATGACAAAATTATAAAAAATAACACGACGCCCACGTATTGATAAACTACACAACAATGCATCGAGTTAATAAATAAAAGAGGGAGAAAAGATAATATCTGAATAAAACCTTGACAAAGAGAAACCACGTTAGGGACTTTAATAAAAAAAAATAGGAAATTTCAAATAAAATGGTGGGATCGTTATTGTGAACGACTAAGCTTAGAATTTTTTGATTGGTCGCTGGAGCGAAGTTAAATAATGAGTTTAAGTCTGGCTGGAGAGTTTTAATGGAGTTTGTAAAAAACTGGGATAAATAAGTTTTTGTATAATACAAAAATAAAGTCTGTAAAAAGTCCAAAGTTATGCGCAAGAAAATATAATCATGCATTTAAGAAATTCTTAGTTTTGTACATGTTTTTATTAGAACCTTTTAGATTTTCCCTTTGTAGTGAAAGGATTGCCCAGTAGTGATTATTCTTGCAGTATTTAGACATTATATTACCAATTCTTTCTCCCACTTTTATAGTCTTTCCCACACTACGTAATTGTACTTGTTGCTTTTCCAAATACTTCCTTACTTGTGTATCGATGAGCCCAATAGTGACTCTGTTTCCATTAGTAAACCATCATAATGCCAAATCGTTATGAAATACGAGTGCAATCAATTATATTAAAATAACTACAATGTATCACAATATCATGGTAACTTCTTAGCTAAACTTCGCATTGTCTAGTCACAGTGAGTTATTTTACCAAAACTGCAAAGCTAACATTGTGTAAAGCAGGGTTTCAAAACTCACACGCTTTGTGCCCCTCTATTTAGCCCTAAAGTCAAGTCTCCGTCCTTTCGTAAATAAAGAAATAATACATAATTAACACAATACAAGTCAAAATATGAAAAATACTCATGAAAGCATCGCGTTAGAGGAAAATAAGTGAGGACAACGAATTGAAAGATAAAAAGAAGCAAATAATTCAAGAGCCTGTAGGAAATAGTATAGATAATAAGGAAAGAACCCAACGGTTGATAGTAAAAAAGATAAAAGAAAATCCAAATTAAATTAAATTTTATATGGTCAATACAAGTACTATCATAGGAATTCTAGACTTAGCTTGGCTATGTAGTTAGAACAACCTTAATCAATTAGAACGTTTCATTAAATTTTCGTCCCCATTTGGCCCGTTGGGCCTCCCGATCTATGCTCAATTGACAGCCAGCCTCTAGCTAGCCGCCTCCGTCTCACATGAGCATGCGGCTAGTATCCCTACCACGATTGAGGAATCCGGATGGAGTGCCCATGTACTAAGCTGATAAGCTCTATCGATAGAAAATCAGGAGATAGTGAGATAAAACAGTAAATGTTTCTCCCCCTATGGGAATTGCTTTTATATACCCAACCCAACCGTACATCGTTTTCACCAGATTACCCCTTAGTAGTCCTACTTATGGCTATTTTGTATTTCATTTGTGTTTTTGAAACATTTTACCTTCCTAAACATTAGAGTCGCCATCTTACTTTCGTTGCCTATAACGTTGATGTGTAAAGTAGATCTAATGTATAATAAATTACATCTGGTTTGGTTAAAGTAATTCTCTTAAAGATAGATTCGCAGCTACTAATATTAACTATTACAAAGCATTATACAAACAAATGAAAACCCTTTCAGTTTAATCATTCGAAGCATTGAGCACTAATTATAACCACAATATTTTGCATTCACCACGACTTACCCACTGATGTTAACAGCTTTACTGAACTCCCATAGTATCTGACAGCAGGGTGACGTAATCACGCGAAGCATTGAGCACTAATTATAACCACAATATTTTGCATTCACCACGACTTACCCACTGATGTTAACAGCTTTACTGAACTCCCATAGTATATAACAGCAGAGTGACGTAATCACGCGAAGCATTGAGCACTAATTATAACCACAATATTTGCCTTCACCACGACTTACCCACTGATGTTAACAGCTTTACTGAACTCCCATAGTATATAACAGCAGAGTGACGTAATCACGCGAAGCATTGAGCACTAATTATAACCACAATATTTTGCATTCACCACGACTTACCCACTGATGTTAACAGCTTTACTGAACTCCCATAGTATCTAACAGCAGAGTGACGTAATCACGCGAAGCATTGAGCACTAATTATAACCACAATATTTTGCATTCACCACGACTTACCCACCGATGTTAACAGCTTTACTGAACTACCATAAAATCTGACAGCAGGGTGACGTAATCACGCGAAGCATTGAGCACTAATTATAACCACAATATTTCGCATTCACCACGACTTACCCACCGATGTTAACAGCTTTACTGAACTCCCATAAAATCTGACAGCAGGGTGACGTAATCACGCGAAGCATTGAGCACTAATTATAACCACAATATTTCGCATTCACCACGACTATTTTGAAATCCCAAGATTATTTCTCCATTAATTAGTAAACTATGAACCTCAACCCGCTCAAGTACATTTGGCAACACTGTAATTAGTCATTATTCGTGATCAAAAAGTAGCGACAAACATCGCGATAATTTGCTAATTGTGCATAAATAAATAAATGCAACACAGAGGGGCTTTCGATCTATTTGGAATATTTTAAAGCTCAGATTAAAAATGGCTTTTACAGCCTGGTAGGAATTGTAGAGAGGTATGGTGAAAAAAAAAATTAAGAGGGCAATGATGATATAGTATGTGATGTGAGAGTACCAATGTATGTGAAGGGTTGTTTTCCTGAAATAAATATACATGTGTCTACCGTGATGTAGTTAAGGGGTGGATCCTGAGGGTCAGGACTGTCTTGGAAATATAAAATAAATTTTTTTCTCTGTTTATAGGGTGTTGTGGTTAAATATGGTTATTAAAGTTGTGGTTAAATAATAGTTGTTAGTAGGGGTAGTTAAGACTGAAATATATCAAACCACATGCTATAACAATTACAATTTCCTAATTCTATGACAAAATAGGTTTAATAATCCATCATCGACACGAGTCACACGCCAGGACAAACGCCGTTGGTTTTCGAGTTGCATACTCTTACCTAATTTACACATTTAGTGCATCGACTCAAGTGCTTCATGAAAACAGAAAATTCCATATTTTGAGTACCTCTATATATGAGTTAGATTATCAATTGAATTAAGTAAAAATATATTTCAGTTGAGGGGGCCTAATTTCGGCACAGTTTTCCAGTAGTAAAATAGTTTGATATCCTTCCCACGTGTTAAATTTTAGTGAATTTTCTAAAGGATTTCTTAGGGTACGGGTCCGACTTTTCCCCGAAAGGATTTTCTGGCATCGCGGTGCCTCCGTCAATCCGCGATTACGTTAGGAGTTATAAGATAGGATTAAAAAACACATACGATTAATTTTCTATATTTATTTTATTAATGCTATTTAAAGGAATAGAAAGTGTATAAATACTACCCAGGTGTATGAGACACACTTACTCTAAACATGTAAACATACTACCGCGTAATTCTCACAACTACATAGTCTTATCAGAATTGTTTCCCATCCTTAGTGGAACTACGTGTATTTCCATTCAGTGTAAGCATTATTAGCATTGATGATGCCAACTTGGCTGCGGAAACCTCTCTAACGAGAATGGACATGGTTTTTACAGTTCGGGAGTAACTATTACAATTGGTTTCTAGAAAGAAAAGTATGTTTAAAATAACATCCAACGTATCTTTAAGGAAGCCAAGAGTAATAACGGGTGCTGTGAGTTTTTAAGTGGGTCTTAATTATAGACAAAATGTTTCCCTATTTTGACAACTTTTCTGATTCACTTTTTAATTCACTTTCGCTGTGCAGCGACTCGGCTCCTTAGATTCCATTTAAATATGTCTGTTGCAATTCGTGACCTAATTATCGTATCTTTAAGGAACGTTTATCACACGTCAGTTTGTTCTGTCGAAGTGAAACTGTTTATATCCAGGTTCTGTGTATACAGAGAACTCCAATGCAATAGAATCTGTGCGGCGTTACGTGTAGTTTCCATGGCAACCGTTTAAACACTTGTGAAATATTCCGTACAGTAAATTGATGTTTGTTGCCTAATGAATAGATATTCAGATCAAGTAAGCCGTGAGAAGAAGTTTCATTGTTTAAACATTAATTATTCTGTAAATAGAATTTCACAGCGACGAAGATATAAGCAGTATCTATGATAAAGTGCAGGGTTGATTATTGAAGATTAAAGAGATCAGATGGAAATAAACTCAGATAAAGGATAACGGAAGAAAAGAATTGATCAGAAGATTTTAAACGTATAGAGAACGCCCTGGTTTGGTAGAGATTATCTTTGCATTCAGCTGCTAATTGGATCTATTCAAACATTACCTAATCCTTACTATCTCAAAAGCTATTCTTGTTTTTCAGGAGATATTCATTTGGAGTGAGTAGGTTATTTTGAGTTTTTAAGTGTTTATTCTTTCAATTCATTATTTGTAACTTCTTAGTTGTTTAATAAATGCTTTTAGAGTTTTTTAAACTCTTTCATCAGATGTAATAAATCTACCAGATTTTTCTATCTATCAGATATATCTATATATCCATCAGAATAATAGATTTAGCAGATTTCTTAACTTACTATAAATTATAAAAACATAGTTGAAACATAATGGTAGAGACACTAATGAATAATAGAGGGCAATTAACACTTTTATAACTTATATTGTCAAAGTTTCGACTGTATTATCAGAAAAATAACTTTTTTATATGATCCTTATCAAGTAGTTAAAATTATATAAGACACACGTCAAATAAAAGTTTTATTTATTTAATGTACGAGTATTTTTTATATAATTAATTTTTTTGATAAGGGCTACATGAAACGTTATTTCTTGATATCATGGTCGAAACGCTAAGAAAATCAATCCCTGCAAGTATAAATTGTCTTGTGTTATTCATTAGTATTTCTGCCATGACCTATATTATATTATTAGACTTTAGTATCATTTCATGAAAAGAATTGTTACTCTTAATTTTTCTTCGAAAGATTCACAAGGAAAGCGAATAGGTCGAAAATATTTAAATTCCGAGTTGATCATAATAATAAAACACATTATAATTGCTTTAATTTAAAGAGGGAATTGTACAAGTCCATTGCTTCAAATAAGGCGAGTAGATAACAGTAGTTTGTTTTTACAGAAATCCTTTTTGCTCAGCTGTACTGAATCAAATTCGTGGTGATATTATATTAAAGATGTTTTATTCTGTGGTTATTTTGTATACGTATAAATTTAAATATTATTCCACGCTTAGTTAAAACTAGAGTAGAAATTTGTCGACCGGAACTAACTAAGCTGCACATCTTTAACCCCATTCCCTGAGAATATATTCCAATAGGCGTGCTCCACTTTTCCTCCCTGGAATATCCAGGTAACATCACAATTACAGGAGGTTAAATCTAAAAATATTTTATATTCGTTTAAAATATGCAAGGTTTTTCTCCATTTATTGCAAATTAGAAAAAAATATCATGTAAACTTTATATAACATGATGTTTGTACTTACAGAGCTCTGTGTTTATTAATACAGTTCTTCATTTATAATATCATTTTCAAACAAATATGGGGAAGACTTGAAACAGGGACAGGTTACAAAGTGTTCGTTGTATTTTCTGTGAAAATTACCATTTCGAGGTTTTTTCTATGACAAAGCAAGCGATGAGTATGAGAACTTACTAAGTGGTACTATAGCTTTAAACAGAAGATCTTGAACATACTTCTAAGGTATGGCCATTTTGGAAGGGAACAACAGATATGTCTTGGATTTAACGACGGCCCTATCCTTGAGTTCTATGTCGTATTATACTTATTTAGACAGCCCAAATGTCACGAATAGTTCCGAAGAGTACGCGGGAGTATCGCTATGGTTAGTCGGATTAAGTGCTGAATGTGATACGAGGCACAGTTGAGCGGAATTACATTCTTAGGGCAGTATAAAGGATAAGCCCTTTACTGCGAAATGGGTGGTGAACTAGGTCTTATCGTTGTATCTGTACTTAGATTAAACCCTAATAGAGGTTACCTATCCAAGACACCCTTTTCTCGAATGTACTTGGTTTTGCTGCAGGACTTATGATTTCGTTTGATAGACAAACTACCCAAGTAGAAAAATATAGTTACTAGTATCAAGGGCTAATTGAGATACCAACAATTTTATTTACGATTTACGTACTGCTTGGAAACCCTAACAAGCAAGTTAGTAACTGGATATAGTGTGGAGCTTCAGTAGCGAGTCCACTGTTACTGCATCAGTATTCGTGAAGCCAATGTGGCTTCTTTTGTACAATACGAAGCTAATTGTGACAGTAAGCATGCGCAGTATGTTTGGTTAAATAGTAAAATATTTGATGAAAGATAAACGACAGGCAAACACGAAGTATGGAAAGGAATTTGAAATTATTCCAGGAACATTTTTGTCGGAATTCCAAGGGATTATGCAATGATTTATATCACATTGGATGGAAAATAGTGGTCATCAAGACGATGTCATCCAGAACCGTCTGTAAGCAAAGTCTGTAAGAAGAGGGCCATTAAATTGTTGTGTTGGTGATTCCAATGCCTGGGTTTCAGTCGTATTTGAAGAAATAATCATAAGAATGTGTCTCGGATGTCTAGCTTTCTAGATAGACCATCTTTACTGTAATCAGAATAAAACAAGTGTTTGTGAAATCTTTGCAAAAACATCTGCATGCTACATTTATCTTGTTTTATTCAAATAAATTATTTACATTGTTAAAATTACATCGTGCTGGTTTATGCACAGATGTAAAAATAATTTAATTATTGAGCCGAACGCAATTAATTAATTTTGTAAATTGGTTACATACATTTAGTAAATGGTATACATCTACATAACCGGCAGTTCATTAGTGTTGATTGAGTACATAGGTGTTAATTTGTTGCTCGAACTGTAATTTTTGTATGTTTTTTAACGCCATTGTGGTTTGTGCTAGACTGCTGTGAATTTATTAACGTCTAGCATGTATTCCCCAAGCCGACCTAGTTTGCAGCAACAAAAGATCAACATGCCCCAACATGTGGTTGCTGCACTGCGAGATATCATATTGCAAACAGAAATTCATTGGAAATACATCGGTATCTTACAATATTTCTCTCTTACATAAGCAGGACGTCTGTGCTTTTAAGAAGATTTGAAAATTCTCTTCCAAACAATTACTCATCTAGATCAGCTGCCTTGTATCTGTGTCCCTATGTAAATAAATGCGCATTTCATGCGGCTGTATGAAGCAATATATTATAGTCATACAGTGCAATCTCGGTAATCCAAATTTCAATACTCCGAACACTCCAGTAGTCCGAACCGAACAGGGGAAAAAGCCAATAGTAAGATGGATATTTTGTAGTTAGTTTAATTCAACTCCTAAGGTTATTATGTAACACCCTCTATTATAATAAGATGAAAAAATTGTAAAAAATTTGTATTCGTGTCTACAATATAAAAATAATAGATAATAAGCAATGAATTGAGTTGCATAAGTTAAAAAAGTGTTTAGTAAAGGTGTAACTTAAAAACTAAATTATGTAAGAAAATACATCTTGAGGTTCATTTTTGCAACAATGAAACATTTGAAAATGGAATATCTAGATAGGTAGAAATATAAAAGACTGTTGAGAGAATTTTAAGAAATAAATAGTTCTCCTAAACCATTTTCCTTCTGCCTACAATAAATCATAATTCCAAAATAGATTCAATGACTAGAACCCGACGTAGCGCGCTTGTAAACCATGTGACGCTAAGATTTTACAGAGGCTTACGTTATATTGGAGAATACTGAATTTGTACTTCTATTCTGTTATTTTGTTCTTTCTCAATATTTCAAGTCGCACCTTGTGTCTCCTATAGATTGTCCTTGTAATTATTTCTAATTTATAAATGAGTAGGTTTTATGTGTTTGGCTTAAATACCCAATTTAAATAACGATTGTTACAATTTTATCTTTGTTTATAGTGTCCGCTGCGGTTACCATGGCTACAGAATTAGTGTGTAATATATGATAATTAATACCGCACGGATGCAACTTTCCCCATCCATATGGTTAAGCCCTGATCCTCATTAATGATGTTATTGGATCGAGATAATTTGGCAATTTGTTACCTCGAGCAATTCGCGTTTTGTGCACAATGGTATTTATATAGTAAAACTAGAGCTTCGCTGGTGAGAACAATTCTGTAAATGTTAAAAGAGTTTAATCAATCGTCATTGCACTAACTATACAGCAAGAGGTGGATAACATTTATGTTTGTACAATCATGGTATATGGTTGCATTATTCAATCATTATCGAATTGTCGCGGTATTGAATGGTTAGTGAACAATTTGTCACGATCGCAAATTGTTAGGAATATTATATTTGGTTTAATAATAATAAATAATATTCAAAAACCTATATTCTCAAATAGTTTTCATTTCCTTATATGTATATATAAATATATATATATATATATATATATATATATATATATATATATATATATATATATATGTAAAATGCTCGAATTTACAATCGTTAAATTAATTGTTTTATACTTCTAGTGGATGACACTTGATGTTAATACAGTTTTTCCAAATAACAATAATAAATTAATGTCAGATTATTTAACTTTAGTTTTATATGGGAGAAAACCTATCATAAAAAGGGAAAAGTTTGCAAATAGTTATTTCGTCCCATTTGGCTTATAATAAGTGATAACAAATTATTTCATAAAACAGCTCTACTTACTTAATGTTACTTTACCTATGCTAATTTTATTTATTTATTAAAAATGTTTTTCAAGTAATTTTGTTTTGGTTTATCAAAGAAGGAATTGACCTTACTTTTTTGTTTATATTACTGTTATTCTACTCTGACGTACACTTCTGTTGCCAACAAACCACCCTAAGAAGCTATGGTATGCCATAAACCATCCTCAGTGCAAGTACGGTGTGTCATCCTTCTGAGGATGGTTAGTTGGTAACTAAAATTCACGTCAGGTAAAAATAAAAATATTTGTGGTTAAAGATGTTATTATTGTGGGTAAGAGTGTAATTTATAACTAGTCACGAATTACGAAATTTCGTCTCCTTTACATTTTTTGTTTTATGTCACTAAGGAATATGTATTTTGACAGTAATAAAATGGAAACAAAATTTACCATAAGTTACACCTTATATCTTATACAACATATTACATCACTTGTTATTTATTATTTTTGTATTGTAGGCAAGATTATCATATTTTGCACAATGTTTTTGGTTTAATGTAATAGAGGGTGTTACATAATAAAATTAAAGGATAGGAAAATTAAATAGAAAATATTTATTCTGTTATATGGAATGAAACCAGTACTGTGTGGAAGGAAATCTCAAACAGGTCTTTCCATACCTATAAATGTTCTGTAGGGCTTCTCTGTTAACACGGGTGACTTCATTACGAAAGTGTCGTTGCGACGTGTTGGTTTGGTGGGTCATACACCTTTGTTTTCACGTAAACCTAGAGAGTCACGTGGCGCAAGGTCTCGTGATCTTGGTAACCACAGCATAGTCCCTTGGTCTGTTTAAAACGCACGTCCTACCCAGCGCCGAGGTAAATCTGCGTGAAGGTACTTTCGGACATCGGTATGGTAATGGTCAGGACTATCTTCTAGTTGGAAAATGATATCGTTGTTGGGTAGCTGAGGCGTAAGCAATAGTTAAAACACATTTAGGTAAATAATACACAACCATGCAATCCCGTTAGGTTTAGATAACTACATTGGATTCAGAATCCTAAAAAAACCTGTGAGTGATCATTTTCTAGCTTTTTTATCATTTGGCAGTTTTACAACAAATCTTATCATAAATACTCCCATGGTGGCACACCTATGCATCCCCCCTTGGCTTCAGTTGACGGCATTGATTCAGAACCTTCAAAAAACCGTGATTGATCATTTTCTAGCTTTTTTATCATTTGACATTTTTACTTCAATTTATATCATAAATACTCCCATGGAGGCACACCTGCCCGTTGGATTCACATGACGGCATTGGATTCAAAACGCTCACAAAAACATGAGGGATCATTTTCCAGCTTTTCTTTTGCATCTGACAATTTTACCTCAATTCACCCCATTGCTACTCTAGTGGAGCCACAATAATGGTGCCCCGTTCATTTTAGATGACTTCAATCGATTCTCAAAAAACCCTGCCTGATCATTTTCCAGCTTTTCTCTTGCATCTGACATTTTTACCACAAATCAATCTATTGCTACACATCATTGCCCATTGTGAGTCACACCCGTGCATCCACGTTAACTTTCAATGACCGAATTTTAGTACAGCAAATCATCATCTTCTAGTCTTTTTGTGGCGTATGACATTTTTACTCCAATTCCTTTCTTTGTCACTCTTGTAGAGCTACAACAGAACATTCCCAATGACTTTCAAAGACGGCATTGGATTCGTCAATCTAAAAGACCCTGAAAGTTAATGGTCTAGTAAATTTTCTAGCGATCATGCATCTGATATTTTTACCCCATTTCCACCCTTTTGTACTTCCGCAGAGACAACCCCGAGCATCCCGATTAACTTTCGATGACTGTATTGGACTCATCGCTGTCAAAAAACCTCCAGTGATCATTTTCTAGCGTTATTTTGAGGACCTGAATGTTTTACCGCAATTCACCTCTTTGCGGTAGAGCAACACCACTGCATCTCCGTTTAATTTCGACGACTTCATTATGGTCAGAACACTCAATATCCTCCAAGTCATTATTTACTAACTATTTTTTTGTTTCTGACATTTGTTCCCCAATTCACCCCTTAGCTATTACGGTAAAACCCCATCTGTGCATTCCCGTTGACATTTAATTATGGGAATCGACTCAGCACTTTCACAAACCCTCGAGTGATCATTTTGTAGTGGTTGTTTGGCATCTGACATCTCCCCATTAACTTGTTGCCCTTATAGAGTTTATCTCTAGATATTTTAATTTACAAAAATATTTTTAGAATTGTCAATACATAGCTGTAAAACCTTTTAAGGTTTTGCTACTTAAAATACTTAAAAAAATGTGTTTGGAGTAGATACTGTATGATAAAAAGAATTTTTTAAGGATTCACTTGTACATATGTAAATTCTCAGAAATATTTTCGGAATGAATAATACATATGTTAATCAAAAGATGTTTTGCAAGCTCAATGGTATTACCATTGATAATTTAGTTTAAATTTATAAACAATGTTTTTGGAGTGGGTAATACCTAATATAAAAATAGTTTACATGTTAAATGTCCATTTGAAATGTCTTTGCTACTTGGGTTTCAAATTTAAAAAAATGTTTTTGGATTGGGTAATAACTGAAATACAAATATTTTACATGTTAAATATCCATCTAAATGCCTTTGCTGCTTGGGTTTCAAATTTTAAAAAATGTTTTTGGATTGGGTAATGCATAACAAACCTATGTTTTATAAGTCTTCTTACGTATATTAGTCCATCCAATGCAAAAAAATTGGTTATTTCCTCTGAATTCCGTTCTTATCAATCGACTTTCATGAAACTTTGGAGCTAAGCTCTACTTGCCTTTCACTTCAAAACCTACCCTAAGTAGATATAGGGAATATAATTTGATGCTTTTGGTCATTATTTGAGATTTACCACAATGTATCAACCCTTATTACCCACCCCTTTTATTATAAAATTTAATAAAATCCTTTACTGATATTTTCAAGTAATTCTTAATACAATTGAATTTACATTTAACTCTTATCTTTTGACCTTATACAACCTATTTAATTTTCATTTAGCTTTTTAACCCTTGTAAACTACCCTTACAAGGTCCTTAAGCATAGATAAATGTTTTATATTGTTTAGGTTTTAAATAAAAAATATTTCAATGTACATACATTTATTTTGATTTATTTATATAAAGTGATAATTTATAATACTTTATAAGAGAGATAAAGTTATTATTGAAAATCATCTGTAGAACTATCATCACTAAGGACCTCCATTTCTTGGTCTGTTATTGGATCACTATTGAGGCAGTTTTCACCGAAACATTTACCACAAGTTGAGTTGCGAAATAGCCCAACTCTACAGCAGCCACAAGATATCTGCAGATAAGGCAGCATTTTCTGCATTTTGATGGGTTACTAGGATCTCTCATATAATAATCCACCCCCAGTCAGTTGATGTAATGGTTTTGTTCCCAAATCACACTTGAATCCGGTAATAAGTCTATTTAACATGCTGAGTCAAAGCACCCACTGTATGAACAAGGCATGGTACTTTTACGGCATTATTTTAGCATTAGCCTCAATGAAGGATTCATATCGCACCTGCTGAAGATACGTTTCAAAGTCTTTAATATGTTCCCACATATTTATCTGTATGTCTTTAGCAGTTCCGTATAACGTTGTTGCGCAGCACCTACCACTTCCTTCTGGTGCAGAAGTAGAACTGACTCAAGGAAGAAAAGACCGCAAACCGGAACCGTCACTCTCGACAGGAGGCCCATCGACTGGAAGTCCTCGGTAAAGTATCTTGGCGTCATCCTCGACAAGAGACTATCCTTCTCCCAACAGGCTTCCTCAGTCCTCAACAAAGCCAGGGGCATCCGTTTCCGGTTTTCCCCCTCCTCTCTAAACGAAGTCCCCTTCCTATAAAAACCAAACGCCTCCTGTTCCTCGTGATGATTAAACCGGTCCTTACCTATGCCTCCCCCGTTTGGTGGCCAATTCTAAAGAAGTTCTACCGAAAAACCCTCGAATCCATCCAATCCCGTACCTTACGTTCAATTTCCGGCAGCCCCTTGTTTGTTTCCAACAGCACAATCAGAAACTCCTTCCGCACCCCATTCCTGGTGGACTTCGTCCGTTCCCTCTCGGCAGGGCTCTTCGGCAGAGCCGACAGTTCAGCCTACCCTCGCATCCGTGACCTCAGTGACACCACTGGACCCCCTCCTACATTCCGACCGCATCTTAAAGTGCTTTTGGACCCTCCCCAGTACCCCCAAACCAGCTCCACCTCCCCCACGGTGCATCATTTAATTAATGATACTGATAGATTAAGCCTAAAGATATTTTAGCTTTAAGTGATACGCCAACAGACAATTTAATATTTGATGTTTCTTTCAAATCTTGTTTAGTATAAGTTACCACTGATGTAGGATAAGTTAATAGCCTGTAGTTCTTAAGAAACGATGTTAGATACAAGTAATTCATGACGCAGCATAAGTAAACCATGTTAGTCTTTAAGGTAATATTGTCATGTATGTTTAAGTGATTTATGTTAGAATAAGTACTTTCTATGTTAATTTTAAGCCAAAGCAAGCCCTGTTTGTCTTAAGTCACTGTTCATGTTAGTTTTTAAGGTTACATGTTAGATTTAAGTATGTAAACTTTGTTTTTGAGACTTTCCCACAGAAATATGCAATGCCTGCCAAGAACATCTAGCAAAAGCGTCAGTCAGTCATTGTCCTTAACATAAATAGCTCACCCTAGCACCAACAAAAACCTCCGTCCTTTCACCAAACAGTCAGCCAAAAAATAGTGCTGTAAACACATTGATACCAGCAGCCAGTGTTAAACAACAGACACCAAACCTCCTTCTTCCTAATGACTGACTGACGGAAGTAGAACTGTAACATATTTTTGCCTGTTCTCCTAAATGGCCTTTTTTCTATAAAATCGAAAATTTTCTATTTACCTTTATTATAAAATTACAAGTAGTATCACAGCCAGTAAAATAATAAAAAAACGTTTATTAATTTAACACTGATTGGTTCGAAACTTTAAAAGTTTACCAGGAATAAATCATTGAAGGATATTTTGTTTCAATAGCTTAGAAGTTAAATTTTATTATCGATTTTAGCTCTCGCAAACACAATCATTTAAGTTAGATTTGTTAGTGTTTCTAATTTATTGTTAGAAAAATTAATAAATACAACTACATAATTTCTGTAGGGCCTTAAACGTGTTTTCGCTAACAATAAAATGAAAATTAATTGAAAATGTATTTGGTTTGTCAAAAAGCCGTTTTATAGGGTATTTTAAAATCTTCAAGGCCATCTAGATTTCAAACTTTGTCACCCTTAAATTCATAAGTGTTTAAGTTTAAAGCTTCGAGAGTCGACTCCCAAATGTATCAAGTAAGATTCTTGTTTATGTGCATTAAAGTGTAAGCGATGTATAGATAACAAAAGAGGGCAGAATATAAATAAGATAAGATAGGTAGGAGAGTGATGTACGCTCCGTTACAGCGTTTCCCTGTTGACTTTCGATGAGTGCATCAGACTCAGCACTGAAAAACCCAGCGTATTAAATTTCCTGTGATTTTTCGTGCACGTGGCTCTTTGCTACTCCCATAGAGCCACACCCTTGCACTTCCTTTAGCTTTCTATAGTGGTTACACCAGCAACACACTAGGACCCATGTAAAAGGAGTAGAGATTGGTCAGAGTTGGATGGACAATCTAATGTTCATGTTAGCTGCAAGACTACACAGGAACTTCCAATCTAAACATGTATTTAATCAGTATTTTCCGCTATAGTGGCATATATATAAATATATTTCTGCTTATGCCTGGGTATGCATGCGTGTGTGTGTGCGCGCGTGTAGCAACGTGAGCGCGTGCGTGCACGTGCGCGCGTGTGTGTGTGTGTTGGAGAGAGAGTTTAGAAAAAAATACTTAAAAAGTGCGTTATGATGTTAGTAAGGGGGAATAATCTTTTGATATTGACATTTAAAAAGATAATTAATGAAGAGACAATTACTTTGTAAAGATGATTAGGGTTGCGTCATTCAACAATGAGCTTACTTGAGACGCATTGAGTTTCCGATTAAGCTTTGTGTTTTTATAATGATCATATACATGACACACACACACACACACACACACACACACACACACATATATATATATATATATATATATATACAGTAAATACACACACACACACATATATATATATATATATATATATATATATATATATATATATATATATATATATATATCAGTCTAAAACAATTCTTTAATCCAGCTTTGAATGACATTTTTTTTGAAACCATACATTCCACTCTCACTACATTTATATACAACTACTTTATTTTAACCTCGTATAAACTGACTTGTCGGTGACGTCATTCAGTGAAACCGAAACTCCGAGATTGTGCTTAAATTAATGTTTGAACAACGCAACAAGCGACGTCCCCTCCTGCCTCTTCTACATTTGTCAGCACCACAATTAGTCTATATTCATGAACAATTAATACCAGCAAACTTCAGCATAGCCTGGCTAATTAGTTAGGGGATTGTGCATAAGTAATTAATTCCAACACAGGGAGACTTCTACACTATACTCACTTCGGGGACGAGAAGGGAAATTTATTGTTACGCTGTGGAACCTGTATAGTTAGGATTCAAGGACAAAGATAGACAATGATTTTGCTTGACATTTCACTATACTGGGATAAAGGACATAGACTTGGGCCACTCTTTACTATAGTCTAATGAATGATTACTCAGATTTAATACATCAATTAAATTACGGACCGGAATGTACTTTAGGCCTGAAAGATAAACATACACTGAGTATATAAAACTACCCTCTAACCGAATGGATATAGTAATGCGAAAAGATTAGGAGCTTATAAGTAGAATCACATTGTGCGTATGAATCACATTGCTACCAACAATTGGGGATAATAATATGTTGCGTGGTTACAGGTTGTTGTCTAATTGGTGCACTGAAACAGTTCTTTCCAACTTCTTACGAAAATCATGTGATTTGTATTATAACTACATGAAAGATCTCTTTCCCTCAATCACTTTACTTCATTTCTCTCTTTTAACCTATCTTTCTCTCTCTCACCTACAAACACACACACACACACACATACATACACACATACACACACACACACACACACACACACACACACACACACACACACACACACACACACACACACACACACACACACACACACACACACACTTTCTTCCCAATTCTGTCAGCCTCAATTCACTCCCTATTAATCAGTCTATCTTTCAATTTTTCTCTTTTTTTCTTCCACTCTCCCACTCTTTGCTTCTGTCTCTCTCTCTCTCTCTCTCTCTCTCTCTCTATCCCCCTCTCTCTCTTTCTCTCTCTTTCCCTCTTCTCTCTATTCTTTACCCTTTCTCATATAATTTCATACTTCTTTCACTCTTCGCCCTCTGTCATTTACCTCAACCCTGTCTTACTTTCTCTCCCACTTTCTTTCCATCCCTTCTCTCTCTCTCTCATTCTCTGTATGTCTACCTATCTCTTACTCTCTCTGTTTCTGTCACTCTAACACTCTCACCCATCTTGTCTCTTTCTTTCTCACTTTTTCTATCTTTTTTCGCTCTCATACTCTTTGTTTCATTCCGTCTTTCAATTATTTCTCCCTCCGCCTCATTCTTTCACTTCACACCAACTCTCTCTGTTTCTTATTCTCTCTCACACTCCCTTTGTCTGTTAGTCTTTCTCTTCCTCGCTTTCTACCTCTTTTTCTTTCGCTTTAACACTGATATCACGATTTCTCTTGACTTATTCTGTCCTACTCCCTTTCCTTCTCCCCCTCTCATTTTCTGTATGCCAGTCTCTTTCTCAACCTTTCATTCTTTATTTCGCACCCACTCTCTATCTGTTCTTCTCTTTCCTATAAAGATATTAGACTAATTTGTAAAAAATACCCTACCAAGTTAAAATTTAGCCATGGAGTTCAAACAGCGCAATGCAGTAAATTATATTAGATTTCACAGAAAAATAAAGTCGAAACGTTCAATATAAAAATTGATTACGTCTAGACTGGGCTAAACTGCGAGGGACGACGCTCATAAAGGAAACAGAACGATCTCAAGCTTTGATGCAAAAATAAACTTTTATTTAGGGGTTAATGGAGTTGACTTGAGAGTTTAGAGAAATAAATTATCATTAACTCATATTTAGCAGTTTGTGACGTCATTCCGCACATTAAATAAGCTTTATAGGAAGTGCTACACATTAAAATTAAAACTAAATGAGACAAGCAATAAAAAGAACAAGGTCGATTGAAATAAACACTTTTGTAGTATTTTTGAAGAAACAAAACTTATAAAACTCTAATTACGTTAATATGCTTTATTAACTTCAAATATAAAAGATTAACTGACTAGTAGAAACATTATTTCTGGAAAAAACAAAAGTCTTTTTAGTTCAAGTAATTTAAATACTCACATCACTTTAGTGCAAAATACATCACAGATGTAACAATACATACTAGTTTCGGCAACAATGTTGGCTTCCTCAAAGATTGGCGAACCGTCAGTGTCGCTATCTAGTAGGCTATGTATTAAAATACTAATGGGTAGTAAAGTTTTGAGAAAATTACTAAATAATGCAAAATAATTAAAATAAATACTGTTATTAAAAAATTCGGATATCACAACAAAGACGATCCATGTACAATACTTACTAATTATTCTGTATCAATACGTTATGTGTTTCTAATAATTTTTGTATAGAGAGAAATGTTCTTACCTTTCATTATTAAATACAAACAGATGCAAATTTAATAAATAGGACATCTTGTGCAACAAATCGTAACGGTTATTTTAAAATGGAGTTTCGTAAAATAAAAGTAAAAAAGAAAAATTAATTTGGTAACTGTAAAATTATCTTTAACATAATAATTTGTGTACCGTATAATCCACGTAAAACAGAGAGGCCCATTAGACGTTGAAGTGTATTTTTAGTTTCGCCTGGAGACCCTAACATGAACAAGGGTAAGTTAGCTAGGTTCCATAGTCCCTCCCGATTCCCTGTACAAAGCGATCATTATGACCTTCCCTTACACGCTCCTGATTTCCTCTACCGTTCCTTACGCTCCTCCTTATAAGGGATGTGACGTGTGGGCACTTATATGTGACCGAAATAGAGAGTCGGTGTGTTCCCAGTAAACGACGTGACGTCATTATATGCACCTTTACATACGATCCTGCATTACGAATTTAGGATTAATTATATAGGCAGATCCTTTCCTAACTTCTCCAGCCGGTGTTCCTCATGTTTGCCTTGAAACCACAAAGTTGTGAAATCACAATAGCTTGTTATGAAATACATTTTTATTTGCTCTTTTATTCTCCCAAATTGAATATTTTGTTCTTTGAAATGTTTCTGTAATCACTCTTAAAGTACAGGACTTACAATGTATCCAATCATTCAGAGAGTGTGTCGTGGGCAATATAGTCTACGGTTCTTGTAAATTATTTATTCCCTTGCGCCTGTAAGTAAGAAATAAAGTCCCGTACTGTTTGAGTGTCACAGGGTTGTTAGTATCTGTGAATCTTGCCGAATTGTTAGTCACGTAATCTGTAAGTCTTGCCTAATTGTTACTAATATATGCTACAAGTCTTGACGAGTTGTTAGTCACATAATTCAGTCCCACTGAATTGTTAGTCACGTATCTGTAAGTCTCACAAATTGTTAGTCACATAATATATATTCTTAAAGAATTGATAGTTATGTATCTGTAAGTCTCGATAAATTGTTACTCAAAAAATCTGTTAGTCATGAATAATTGTTAGTCACGAAGGCTGTAAGTCTTACAGAATTGTGATTCTTACCTAATTGTTAGTCACGAGACATATAAACCTCTCAGAATTGTTTGTCATGAATGGCGTTGGTCTCACTGAATTCTTTGTCTTCTTAAACTAAATAATTTTAGTATATAATATATCGTGGCGTTTGTACTTAAGTGATGTTGTGTTCTAAGAATTTTCCATGTTTATAAAACCATTATCAGACATTCTTATCGATAATAAATAATAAATAAAGCAATATAATCGATACTAAAAGCCCGCCCTGAATGCAAAGGTGTCTCATAGTTACAACGCCATCGATACTTTATCTCACGTAGCCGGCGTAATATGCTTTGAATACTAATATTTTACTTTAACTTGTAAAATAATTCAGATTAAAATAGGATCACGTTCAAGTCGTATATACTTTTCTACAAATTATGCGTATTTAATCGTATATACGTGGTTTAGGGTTGTATTTCCATAAAGTGGAAAGAAAGAGATAATATGACGTCATTTATTGGTTAGGAAAGGGCTGTATTAATTAAAAACACGAGAGGCTTGTCTCAGGGTGAGAGATGAATTTGTGTGTAATTAACGAAAAACAATGTTTCCAATATTTTCATATCTCTGATAAAATTTCATATTAATAGCGTGTAACAGGCGGATTATTTGTAGTTCGCCTACTCATGGTTGTTTTAAAATATGATTTTTTTTTATTTCACCAGAACAAGAATGTAAATACTAACACTATGATATCTCTCTGTCGTTTGTTGTAAGTATTTGAGAGTAATTTACATATATATATATTTTTTTTTTATTAATGCATTTTATCACTAGGTTCGTCACTCAAATCTAACACCCTTTTGGAACAAAACGCCCTGATTGCAGACAATTTAATATCACTTATTTTTAAAGGAGTTTTTGAGCATTTGAGTTTCTATTCTTTCAAAGCTTCTAGATTAAAGCTCTTTAATCGGCATCATGAGTAAGTAAAAACGTGTCTCTCAAGGAACGAGCAAAGATGAAGGAATGAAGTTTGTTGAGAGACTTTTGTGTAGAAAATTATTATTAATATAATGCAAATAAAATAATTGTAATTTTTAGTGGGTAACTAATTCTATTCAACATAAATTATTCAAACTTTTATTTAGTTGAAGTAAGACACGATTATATTTCATTTAAAATTTAAATATAATCACTGGGAAAAGAAATAGACTTACATTGTTTTAATATAGTTACACTAGTGTGGTTTTAAAGTTTTTTTTTTAACCACTAATTCCCTTTAAAAATCCTTTTGAATATTCTTTTGCTAGTTGACGTTACATTACTTTAGTTATTCAAATTTAATGTTTAAATTTAAATACGGAATTTAAAATACATTACAAGCGCGAACAGACGATAAGCTTTGTGACTTGATAAGTAAGCATCGTGATATCAAAAAATTCTCACCCTAAAAAATATTTCAAGAAAGATAAACACTTCTTTAGGGAAAGTTAAAACTAATAATCACGGAGAAAACCGACCTCATTTTTATTTTGTACTAGCCATAGGTAAAAGGTCTTCGATTACCTAGAATTCCTGAAATATAGAAATGTATGAATGCAGTGTAATTATGTCAAATGTTGAAACATTTGACGTCAAAATGCAACTCAGAAATTATTTGTAAGTCAATAGATTTATGAAAATGTTGGTGTGGTGTTGGCAATTTGTCAGTACGGTGTTGTCGTTACCACAGTTCGTACTAAATAAAAATTATACGACGCACAGATGGAGCAAAGTAAGATATGAAGAAAATGTAATGCTATAATCGTGGTAACAAGTGTTCAGGCTCTTTTAAAAAGTTAGTGCAAAATACTTTTGTAATTTATTATCTACTAAATTAACAATTTTCCTTTACAACGATAACGTGACAGTTTAACCTATTGCAGTGAAAATATGTAGAAAGCACACAGAGTGTATAAGCACTCTATTTGTTACAAAAACACTCGGCCTATACTTGGTTACGAAGAAGAGATATTTTACTTCAACCTAAATACAACTTAAAGTGCAGAAATAGATGTATATTTTTATTAATAATTATTATCTGTAAATACATACATACACACACACACACACACACACACACACATAAACGCGCGCACACATACACACACAAACGCACACACACACACACATATATATATAAAATATTGTTAACAAAAAGTAATTTCTACAAACATCCACTGAAGGTTTTACTAGCCTCGGAACAAGAAGCATTCTGACAATCTTCAAATCTTTCTTCGCTAAAATCATAAACTCGGTATACAACTTGCCTTTTCAAGAATCAGGGATCTACCTTATCACTCGTGAGCCCAAAACGTAAACCATGAATGATAATTTTCATAAAGCTTTTACTTCCTGATGCCACTGCTATAGCCTGTAGTGCGACTCAGGTCAGCAACTCTACAGAAGTGATCCCTACATAACAGACTAGACACTCCTTCCCAAACCTAATCCTTCCCTCCTACCTGAGACTATTTATTACCTTAAGAAAATGTGAAAATAAAAAAGGAAATTGCATTAGACATATGTAAATAATATGTTATAGAAAGGGATAAAACTGATTGAGGGGGGGAATGAGTATATTTAGGAAGACATAAAAGCGAAGAAAATCCATAGAAATGCTAAATGTTCACAATTTTTGATTTGTTACTGACGCAAAGCAAGAGGTAGGAACCTGCATGAATAGGGGTTGACAGAGGGTAATGTCTCACTAGGATCTGTAATACGTTTATATAATCAATATGTCAAACATTAATATTTGCTAAATTTATAAACAAGTTCCACATAACACAATTGAAGTCCCTTGTGTTGTGTGATAGGGAAACCAGACAAGTAACTCAGAACGTAAGGCGAGCTAAAACATTTCACGTTCGAGTATACATGCAACGAGTATAAAGATTGCATTGACTGGTGATTTTAATGCAAAGGAATGAATAATGAAACTTTCAAAAGAGGCTTAGAAATGCAAATCTTCAAGTACTAGAGATTTACTTGGCACCTAGAACAGACAAAGCTATGAGTAAATAGCCATAACCAGTTCGAAAGGACTACAAACAGAGCGACATGAACACGGTAGGTTCGTTTGGCCGAAACTATAACAAGGAGAAATAATAACCAGTAGGGATATTTATGTTGGAAATGTTAAAGTGGCATAATGATTAGGAAATTAGGATGAGCCCTAATAAGAAATGGATAAAGCACAAAAATAAATTACCATGACAACAATGTACAAGCTAGTCAACAATAAAAATAAGCCATTGTTAATGTAGGCATAACAATGAAAAATGAACGAAACAAGCTTTGGAAAGAATGAAAGTAGAATAACATTACACATGTGGCGACAAAATTAAAAGCAAAAGAATGTCAGGTTTATTGCGAAAGTGTAACGTTTTGAAAGACCTTTTTTTAACCCAAACTGAATTTAATAACACGTTTATGTCTGTAATGGTGATTTAATTAATAATACATCCAAATGTATTAATCCATGTAATAATTATTAGTTAATTCTTCCTACAAATATTGCCTGCAAACATTACTTAGTTGTAATTAATTATTTTCTATATTATAATGCATCTGTTTACACACAATGTCATAATTAATGTAAACTATTTCAGCGTTGGCAAGAGTTATGCAAACATTGGCTTGTTTAAAGTGACAATGGACAACATTTGTTTCTGCGCATTTGGAGCAGATGTTGTGAACATTTACTTGCTTCATGATATAACTATAATGTATCCAATCTATTAATTAGCAATTAGAGGTTTATGTTGCAGTAAAAATCCATTATATGCTCACTATTGCGACTTATTACTTCTGTTTCAACCGCGACCTTCATTTTTAACTAGCTGACCCTGCGAGTAATTAGTGGCGTGTTAACATTAGCTGAACTTATTATAACAGCTGAACTTTAAGCAGTCTATGGAGAAAAGTGTGAGAATAGTATATAATCTTGAGTGAATGCTATTTATTGAAGTGTACTCGGATAAATAATATTTTTGGTTTTTTCCTTACACACATTGAAACAGAAAATTGTACAGAAAAGGCTTTGGAATGTTTTTAAAATAATTTACATTTTTTGAGTGTCTCTTAGGAACCAATATTTGGAAAAGATTCAGTGAAATAACCTAAGATAAGATAGAAAATCATATATTATGCTGTTTTGGTACTTGAAAATTACATGACGAAAAAATGGTCATGTTGTCGCGAAGCTGTTTTGTTTTAATCTTAACGCCATTTTATAAGTTAATATTTTTCTGCTAAAATAATTGGTTTTAAGCGCTTCTCTTGTCACCTGTGCTTCCCTGGCGACGCCCCTGAGACTTAGTATGACAGAAACCTTACTATGCCAGGAAAGTATTCAACAATTTCCCAAAGTTTAATTGCGTTCGGATCAGTGGTTTGGTAATGCATAAGGCTCATACATACATACATACATATATTAATTTCTATATATAAATATTAAAGTTTTTTTAAAATAACCTTTTGTCTGAACTCGTTGTCATTTTTTATTTCGCAGCAATAAATCTGAGTTTCGGTTTATCTCTGAAGTGGGAGCTCCCGGTTACGCTTCTGAATGTCCACTAATGTACCCACTAAATAACTCTCCGAACCAAATTATTTTTGCTTTTTATTTAAGGCAAGTTTATTTTATAATTTACATACAAACTGTTCTTTTGTAAAGCAAAGACGTTTGTTCTTCTCATTGGGTTCAATATGACATCCTTCTGGATTTCTTCTGTACTCTCATATAATCCTCTTGCCTGGACGACATTTGTGAACACCACCGTAGATGGCGAACAATTTACTTCTATTTTTCTCTTGTTTGTTTTAGGATTTACGTTATCAAATAATTAAGCTAAAATATAGTTTAAAGTTTTGATAGAGTTGGAGTACGGTTTAAAGTTTTGATAATGGAGTTAATCCGAAACGCGACAGCGAAAAATGTTGTTTTGGTTTTAGGAAAAGGAGAATTATATAGTTAAATATATAAAAATAATCTTAACAGAAATAAAGATGTTTATATTAGGAATTTCAAAGTTAAACAAATTTGAATAATTATTTTAGAGAAACCGATTTCACTCCTTAAAAACGTTTTAAGCAATGCATGACTTCATCCTCAGCAGCACGAGTCGTCGCATTTTGTTCTTGACAAGTCGAGTCCTGCAACCAACGGCCTTTTAAATTAATCAAAGTTTCATTTCCCTTTGAAGGCGCGCGTGTTTCTCAGATGTCTTGATCGCATTACGTAACTAAAGCAATGCCATTAAGAATACATTTAAATTACATATTTGCATCTCAGGGACGGTCATATATATATAACTCCAGGTAAATACAACTAACCCCAATGTGTTACTTTGACGTGTCTGAATATTCGGTTCACATTTTAATATTAATTTCGCGCATGTTAATCTCTTATACCAATGTTATTAGAATGGATAGTAATAATTATATGTAATTTTTGTCTGACAACAGATATTAACATCACAGATTAGCTTTTGCTAAATAATGAATCGAAAATTAGAAAAAAATAGTAAACCTGATGCCGTCGATCAAAAGAATAAACAATATCACTGACGTATTTAGTACAGAGTTACACTACTACGTGGCGCTGAAGTAGCTAGAGTTAGACATGCTTTAGGGTATAATTTAATGTTTTCTACTTATATAATGAACGTGAATAACAGAAAACTCTATTGCTTTTTATCAGAGAAACTAACCTTGACAATGTTGACAATTATTGTTGGCGAAAGGTTTTGAGCAGTTTGTATAAAATATATCCTCGTTTCTCACTAAAGACATACATCATGAATATTAGAGCTGAAACAGAAAACCACCTGACTAAATTACCCTGCGAAACTCATGTTGCTGTCAACAGAATGACATATGGGATATTCTACGTAGCAAGACGTTTTGATAGATTGGCAACAGTGAATGTGCTGTTATTTGCAAAACCTATCGCCTCTGAACCGACATGTCACTCATCCTTCTTAACTAACCTTGTTCCTGCCCTTTTCAATAATACAACCTTCCTTTTGACAGATATATTACATTTGTAGAAAGAATATGCGTCTGAATGCGGCGCTGTACTTCCTTTGTAGTTATTGTAATCTAAGGTACATTATTGTGTTCAAGAAACGTAATATACAAGGTACACTACTGAGTGCGGTATGAGTCTAATATATCCTTTTAATTTTAATTGATTTACCTAAATATTTAGACACTCAATTATTTAGGAAAATGTTGTTAACTTCAATAAAAAATTATTTTAGTATTTCTTCAAAGGTTTACGATTTATATTCGTTTATTACTTGTAGTATATTTAATGGATGATCTATTAACCAAGGTCATTTATTTTTGATTTTTCTACGCCAAGGTCAAAAAGTTTGAAAATATATACGATCCCAAATAAAAAAAATTTTTTTTATCACTTTGCTTTTGTAACCCATTTAATAAATGTAACCCAATTAACCCATATGGTTATATGGGTTATAAGGATCCCTCATGAATAATAATAATAACTCAAAATGAAAATCTTGTGTTTTGGTTTTATGAGCCTTTGTGAAATTTATATATAACAAAATAATTTTTAACCCATTTAATACTCTTAGACGAATAAAAATTATATATATGTAAACACGTATGTGTGTAAATGTTTACTCAGAAACTACTCCAAGGGTTTTAACCAAAATTGGTATATAAGGGGTTTTCAACCTCATCAATCCAATGGGCTAAATGAAAATTTTCAGAAAAATTATATATATTTGTAATTGTTTTATAGAAAACTACTCTAGGGATTGTCATCAAAATTTATATATATATATATATATATATATATATATATATATATATATATATATGTATGTATATATCAGGTGTTTTTAATCTCAGTAATCCAATGGGCTAAGTGAAAATTGTCTGGAAAACCCTATCAATTTTTCGAATAAAAAAAAATTATATTCCTATAATTACATTGAACCCAAGTCAGAGATAACTTGGATGTACTATTCAAATACATCAATTCTCAGTTAGACCAGCATTTGCCATGACAATCCTTAAGTCACAGAGTCAAACTTTTGAATTGGTTTGAATCAACTCAAATATCTTCGTTTTAATGCACGGCTTGCTATATTTGGCATTCTCTAGGAATACAAAAGGTGTAGCTCGAAAATTCTTTTGGCAAATGATAATCCACGTCATACGGAAGACATAATGTTTAAAACTTTTGGCTCATTCGAGTATGACCCGATCGTAGATAGGTTTGCTGATATTAGAGAGGGGGAAATAAATGTCAGTTCTTGCTATGCTTGAGTCAATATTTAGGTTAAATTATAAGTAAAATACTCCAATGTTTTTTCTACTACACACATTGAAATTGCAAAGAAAAGCTTAAAATTCGCCTTGGCTGTATTTACTTAAAATACTTTACCAATTTATCTCTGTAATCAAATTAACCCATGTAACCCATATACTCATGGAATTCATTTAACTAATCTAACCCATTTAACACGTGACTTCAAAAACTAAAAATAAATAACTAATATCTGAATTTACGTGTTTTTATAGATCCAAATAACTTATAACAAATACAGATTTTGTAACATAGTTTGTAAAAAGTTTTAGTTCGATCTTTGTGTAGACTAAAGGTTATGGATAAAGCTTATAGATCATAAATAAGAGTTAATATCATAGATAAGAGTTTTCAATCCTTTCCAACCACACACATTTAAATTGAAAGCAATGAACTTAAATTCACCACAGTGTATATAGTTTAGTAAATACACCTATTTTTCATCTCAAATTCATTAAAGATATTTGTATCCATACAATAAAAGAACCCATATTTTTCAAATCGCTTTTAAATCAATGGAATATTAACAAAAACAAATCTTTTGAGCTAATTCCCTTGAAACAGAAAACTATAAAAACTCTAAAGTTTAAATAATAGTCTATTATAGTTTAGTTGGATGTTTTCTAAATATAACTAATTAAATTAGTATGAACTGGTCTAGAGACTAATTTATATGGTTAGGCGTAATGGTTACTAAACCTACTTCAAATGACGTCACACAATTACACAAGTTTATCTTGTTACAAACGGCTTTGGGACAAGTTGGTCGAGCAATTAGCGATAAAGTTTATAGCCGGGCCTTTCAATTAATTAAACTCGCTGAGTTATGTTTCCTATTATTGTATTAGAATGACTGCAGTTAGCGAAATGACGTCACCGTGGGCGCTAGCTACTATGCAAACATGTGACCTGGGTATGCCTCTAGGTAATAGGAGGAGCAGGTGGTAGCTAAAGGTTTCAATAGACGGAAAATTTGTAAAGTGAGAGACGCTTTGTTGTTAGTTTTCATGACAACATCCTTTCTTTAATTGTAGGCTATGTTTTATTTTAAAATTTAGGAGTGGAACCTTTCAATCGATGACAACATTAAGTCAATCGTTTCATAAGGAATCTCAGCCTTTGAAATCTACCATCCTTAATCCTACTTATACGATCAATCCATTGTTATAATGGATCCTTATGTCTTTTAACTAACACAGTCACGGAAGGGTCTCGATCCCTTCTTGTTTTTTTCGCTTTTTTTTAATAAATACAGCTACGTTGTTTAAAACTGTTTTAGAAATCATATACTTTCAGGTAGCGTTTAGGCTGTATAGTTCTTTATCGAATTGATGTTGTTACTAATGTTTTTAATCGTAGCTAATATCTTATTCATTCAATTCCTACTATTAGTTTACACTCTCTTTATATATATATATATATATATTGTTAAAATTTTCAATCGTCAGATAAATACTTTTTATTCATCCACTCAAGTTCAAATTCAATTCATTAAACTTGTAGGGGATGCCACTTGATGTTACTACAGTTTTAACAATGCAATACTTCAACAATTAAATTTAATGAATCAATTTTAGTTTTCCGGGGAGAAACACGTTTCACAGAAAAGGCAAGGTAAGCAATATTATTTGTATTATTTCGCACCATTTGGCTTACAATAAAGTGATAACATATGATTTCATTAAACAGATGATTTTATGTTATAGGTTATGTGGTAGAACATCTGTTTTAAAGCATTGGTATTTTAATTTATTTATATTAATTTAATTATTTAATAACAATTACCTAAAGTAAGAGTTTTGTTTGCTCGCTTAGGTAGGAATTAACTTGCAAAGATTTGTGTTTCTAATGCTTCCTTTTAGTCGTAAAATATTTTAATTAGAAAATAAGAACAGTTTCCAAGAGGATAAATCTATTGTAAAGAGTGAAATGAACACCGAAATGTTTCTGTACGACTAACTCTGTTGATTTCAAAAGTAGAATGATTTCTACTCAGATTACGTCCGCATCAGGTGTTCCGCAAAGATTCAGTTTGGTTACAACGAACCAACCTATCCTGATCTTCTTTATCCTTGATTTACACTACGACTGTGAATATCAAAGTCGATTCTACTACTTTCGATTATATCGCCTACAATGTGGTTTAATAATTAACACTGCATTTTGTTGGTTCTTTATTTGTAAAGTATTGGATATACAACTAACAGAAAAGTTGAAAAATATTATTAAATTAGTATTTACTCTCTCAGTTTTAAAGTAAAATATCTGTTTTTTAATGTCAATCTGAAAATAATAAAATAATTATATACTTTTATTTATTTTTTACATAATAAATAAAATTTTTTATATTGAGACATATGAAATTAAATAAAATAAAAATTAAAGTTTTACAGATTTCGAAGCTCAATGAATCTAACTGACTTTAAAAAATTTAAATGTACTGATAGAGAAATCGACATTATTTTGGAAAAATATTTCTGGATGAAACAAAAAGTCGGAGTAAATGAAATTTGAAAATATATATTTATTGAAATGCAATTTCAATTTAGAAATTGTGAAAAAAACGTTACCCTTCGACTTCGAGACGGAATCAGTAAAAAGCTGTTGAAAGTATCTTCAGAATTTTCATAATTGATTTACACGACGCTCCGTTTGTCCTCGACTTTGTCAATAAAACTGCGGTGCTTAGAGTATTCTGTCGATAGTGAAAAGCAACTGAACTGTTTTAAAATGGAACTGAACTGTTTATCTGTGACCTGAATGGAATAAAAGCCGTAGAAGTGAATACACAGAATATTTTACAAAAGGTTACTAGTAAATATCTAAACACTAAGGTTAAAGACACACATTAGTAAGCGAGCCCCAAAAACAGTAAAACCTAATGCTACTCTCGAAATTTATAGCGTTGAGCACTTTCCTGTGAATTAGAGATGATGCTTTTCGGTAACACAGGGATCCGGTTGAACTACCGTCGAATAATGGAGAGTTTGCTGTACTATAAAATCAATATTAGTAATAATAATAATAATAATAATTTAAAAACAGATATAAATACTTTAAACATTATTACTCGTGAATAAATACGAAGGAAACTGAAATGCGATTGCTACATGCATAGTCAATATGAGAAAATAATTTATATGAATGCATATTTTATTACACTTATATTTTGACCTATTTTCGTCTAAAAGTGTGATAGATACAAACTCTCTCTTCATCTGTGCACTGATCGCGTGACCGGGAAGCAAGACAAACACGTATCTATGAGCACAGTGTTTCACTGAGTAGTAGGGGAAGGCAATACATTATCCAAAGCCACATAAATCAAAAACGTTTCAGGTTAGGTAGAGCTCGTTCTGTCGAGACGGAATCTCTAAATACATAAATCAATCCAAGTCATGTCCTTTCATACATCTGGAATAATGTGACTTATCAGTTTAGACAGGTTCCCCACACTCTCTGCTTCTCCATTAATTTCACAGAAATTGTTTTTGCTTAATGAAGCATCAGAATGTGGCCATCTTTGATTCATGTGTGTAGTGTAATATATTTTATGCTTTTATTGTAAAATTGATGGACCTGTTAGGCGTTGGTTAGAAGCTGCAATCACTAAAGTTTATCCTTCTAAGTGAGACCTAAATCTATCCTGAGTCTATCCTGCTTAGTAAATTAATGTACAAGAATAACAAATGAAATACTAAGTTAACGTACTCTCTACCAGGTGGCGTGCGTATACATAGACGTGTGGACGCCTATAAAGTACAAAATGCCACCCTTGGTATGCCACTCTTTATAAATGTATTGCGAATGGCAAAGTCGCCCAACATAGATAGTTTCTACGCTATGCAACCTGCATTATAGAGCATAGATGTATCCCCGCACAGATGTTTTTAAACTTGTTTTAATAAATAGATTTTTTTACCAGCAAAAGAAAAACATAGAGAGTCAGTCAGCCAGTTCACACAAATCTTGCCCTCCAGCATTAACACTTTTCTTACCGTCCCACCCAATAAACATCCTGTCATGCTAACACCCCTCTTAAAACCAGTCCTGTTACTAACGGCCTTGCCCATATATTCGCGGCCCGCAACCATTGTCGCGTGACAGACGCTGCAAAACCTCATGGACTACTAAACCCCCTCATTCTCTGACTGAAGATATCTTAAATGCAGACTAATTTAATTCTCTAAAAGAACTAAATTGAAAACTATACATATTGACTTAAAAGTCCCTTCATAAAAAAAAACATCTACGACACTTGGCTACAGGTTTTGCAAGCAAGCACATGCACATATGTCTTCGACACTCATTTCCTCCTTGGGTGGATACGATACTACACACGATAAGCACAGATAGGCGCTGTTTTTACTGACGGTCCATGTCAATTTTTAAAGTCTAATTATTTAACTATGTAAATAGGAGTTACTATTCAACTGATTTATAGGTTTTTTGCAGGTAACGTGGACGTACATCATGTATTACAAGGTAATACCTCCACTTACCCCTTAGCATCAGGATATCTTATCCGCAAGGTTCCTGCGTGACATATCATGATGTCATGGGGTTTTACTGGGAGTGATTCTGAACTGTCAAGTCTTTATATCCCGCTCGTAGCGCGACACCTAACATACTGTGTCCTTTCCCTGTCTTCCCATTAAGTATGGAAAGAGCCTAACAACTTTGTACACAGGCAATCAATTTTGATCTCCTCACTCGCGGTAGTGATAAGATCCGCATGCAGATGTAGGACGGAAGTGGCACGCGAGAACTGGCTGTCACGACAGCCGGGCTTACCAGGCGAGAGCCTAACAACTTTGTACACAGGCAATCAATTTTGATCTCCTCACTCGCGGTAGGGATAAAATCCGCATGCAGATGTAGGACGGAAGTGGCACGCGAGAACTGGCTGTCACGACAGCCGGGCTTACCAGGCGAGAGCCTAACAACTTTGTACACAGGCAATCAATTTTGATCTCCTCACTCGCGGTAGGGATAAGATCCGCATGCAGATGTGGCACGCGAGAACTGGCTGTCACGATAGCCGGACTTACCAGGCGAGAGCCTAACCGGATATCTGTTAAATTATTGATAAAAGCTATTAAACATTTTGTTAAATAAAATTTGGAATACCTCTGTCTAAAAATCGGAGCCTCAGAAATAAAAACTGTTTATTTATGGTTCTATGTTTAATAGTAATAATCTACACGAAAGCAATGTACTCACACATAATTAATCAAGTATTGGCTTTTTTCTAGATGTTACCATAGATTTTAAGTAGTTTGGCGCTAATTCCGCAAAAATATCGGTTAAAATATATCAATAATGTTGTGTTTTACAACTGTTATACGTGAAAGCCCCCTCTTTGTTCATTTCTAAATGTGTATTGTTTTCGTTTATGGCTGCTGTATGTCACCCCTTTATGGCAGATGTAAAGTGGTAGCATTCCCTCAATGTCGGTCTTGACATTTAAGTGTCAGTCTCCAAATAAGACCAAATAAATTATTACTTCACATTGAATGAGAAAAAAACACTATTATAATCAACATCTATTTGAAATACATAGAGGGAGCCTATGTGTTCATTTCTGACTGTGTATTTTTTAGGTTTATGGCTGCTATAAGTCACCCCTATATGGCAGATGTAAAGTGTTAGCATTCCCTCAATGTTGGCCTTGACATTTAAGTGTCAGTCTCCAAATAAGACCAAATAAATTATTACTTCACATTGAATGAGAAAAAAGCACTATGATAATCAACATTTATTTGAAATACATATAGGGAGCCTATGTGTTCATTTCTGACTGTGTATTTTTTAGGTTTATGGCTGTTGTAAGTCACCCCTTTAAGGCAGATGTAAAGAGTTAGCATTCCCATCAATTTCGGTGCTGGCATTTAATTTTTATCCTAATATCAACATATATTTGAAATAATGCTTTTCTATCCAGAAAAATGGAATTATTTAATGCGGTCATTTTGTCAGGAGATTTTTATTCGAAAGAATTCCAAGCTCACATGAGTGGCATACAAACATTGCACCCAGGCCAGGCTGAAGCGGGTTCCGACACTTGTAGCCAGTTTGTTTAGAGCTTCGTTTTTAATTATTGTTATGTTGGTTATCATCGTCAAAAATATTAACAATCTGAAGAAAACATATAATTAAAAATATAAACTAAAAGTTATAATAAACAAATTAGCACAACCAACAATTCTATCTACAACCAAAACAATAATAAATAAATAACAAGATAACAATGGTAAACAATATAACAATATACAGATAGCAATGAATAAAATAAATTACAAATATAACAATAGATAAATATATATAACACTGTATCAAGCGAAAAAAAAAGTAAATAGACATCTATACACAATACACAAAACACAAAGAAAAAATGTATAAATATAAAAAAATAGTATTATATTTTAAAATATTAAATTTCAAAAAAATAAGTTTACGTGGTGCGAGAGAGCAACGACTCGGTCAACGGCCGAGGCATCGTCCCCCAACACCACTTTTAAACTGCCTTCCACATTAAAAAAGGCACGAATATTGGTTAAACCAACACAATCCACCAAAATATGTTTTATAG
The DNA here is from genome assembly GCA_036971475.1 of Prosapia bicincta. NCBI lineage: Eukaryota > Metazoa > Arthropoda > Insecta > Hemiptera > Cercopidae > Prosapia > Prosapia bicincta. The sequence goes on from JBAIZL010000055.1 coordinate 730,802, forward strand.
TGAAGATATTTTTACAGTACTCACACATTGGTGGATCTTCACGACGCATCAAATATCCATGAGTTGCAAAAGAGTGGCCAAAGCGAAGGCCTGTAACCACCCCTTCCTCTCTACGTTTTGATAGAATAGAAGAGCTCTATGGACGAACGGTATCCTTAATTTTCCTCAACTTATTCCGAATCACGGTACCACTCGTCATTCCAAGCCGCGAGCAATAAATCTTTCGCAAACACACACAAAATTACGTGAAATAAATCATTGAGTAATGGGCACCAACTTGTAGCTTTCTGCTCCGCTTCATCCGCTTTTGTGTTTTCGAGTATTCCGCAGTGTCTAGGAACTCAACAGAATGTTAACTACACACCCCCTAATTGAAGCCTGTGTACAGCACACAAAATGTCCCAAACTAGAGGGTTAACAGAGAAAACATCCTGAAGAGCCTGAAGAGCACTTTTGGAATCAGAACACAAAAGATAGCGGGAAGATCAAGATTGAATGACAGCAAACGCTTTGAAAATGGCAAATAGTCTGCCGTGAAAACACTGCGAGCTGAAGAGAATCCGTACTTGTAGGTGCATCCTGAATCATAAAACGCACACCCAACGACATTGTCCAGTTTATACCCATCCGTGTAAATAATTTCAATATACTGGTGGGATCTGTAGATTGCCAAAAACTCTTGGTGGTACACCACATTAGGAGTATTGCTTTAGATAAAACTGGACAGTGAAAAATCGAAGCTAGGCGATTTTATTATCTATGGAGGTAGATAGCTCGATAGATTGTTCAAATGTAGTAGGAGGTTCTAACTCAAGGTTATATATTCGCGACGTCCTATTACCGAACGGAGCGGTGGAAAGCTCGCACGCATTATAATATTGTTCGTAGCTGTTATTAAACGTTTGAACAAGCAATGCCCCATTTCTCAATTTTGGAACAGACGAAACTGGGCCTCCTGCACAAGCAGTGATCGCCTTCTTAATAAGGAATGGGGAAACATTCGAAAGATCTTAACCCTCTTCAGCACTAGAAAACGTTAAATACTTTAGCGATGGCAGTGCCGGTGTAGTTGCCACTATCAACTTCTTACTCACATCTACATTACTAGGCTGGTCAGGTGAATCCTGACGTCACCTCTTTAAACTCAAAATATTGGTCGCGTTAGTTGAATCCATATTTTGTATAAAGCCAGCCATCGTGTCGGGCGTTACACCCTCGGGTACACCCTCGGATCACTTTAAGATAATCTTCAACCCTCACAAATTTGAGGCCTATAGCTTGTCTCCTTAGCTCGACTGGATGGGTCGAGCACTCGTAATACTGTGGACAGGCTTCGACACCCTTGCATCGCTGACACTCCTGACCAAGGGCATTATTGGTCGGGTTAGTTGAATCCATATTTTGTATAAAGCTAGCCATCGTGACGGGCGTTACGGCCGAGACTATAGGAACGGGTACACCCTCGGATAACTTAAAGATAATCTTCAACCCTCAGAAATTTGAGGCCTTTAGCTTGTCTCCGTAGCTCGACTGGATGGGTCGAGCACTCGTAATACTGTGCACAGGCTTCGACACCCTTGCATCGCGGGCACTCCCTGACCAAGGGAAGAAGCGGCTGGTAGACCAATAACCGCGCCTACGTCTCGGCAAGGAAAACTCACATCAGCATGGCGGACCAGAGTTTGTCAGCTATAGCTTTTTCATCAGTCTCAACTCGCAAAAGTTCTGGCCAGTCGAAAATCCCTAAGAGAAGATGTGAGTATTGACATGTAGAGCTTGTGTTGTGAATGTGGCGTATGTAGTTTGTGTAATGAAGCGTATAACAGTAAAGTGAGTGCTGTAAGTATGGCGTGCGGTACCGCGAGGGACGCTAAACCCCTCTCAGTAGGTGCGGTTAGTCCGCACCCCCTGCGAGTTTTAGAGAATCGTGTACAGTAAAGGTTATTCTGAATCAATTTAATTTCTATCACAAAAAGTCAATATAGAGATAGCCGGTAATCTAATATGAGTTTATCAAATCATTAAACATTTTTTCAAGTTAGGTAAGGTGATGCTAGGTTACGTTTTATTACCGTTTCTAGATTATCTGATGCTAGGGCAGTTTAGGTGATGCTAGGTTAAGTTAGGTGTTGTTAGATCGGGGTTTATGATATTAAGTTAGGTTAAGTGATGCTAGGTTGGGTTAGGTGATGCTAGGTTAGGTTAGGTGATGTTTGGTTACGTTAGGTTAGATTAGGTTAGATGATGCTAGGTTAGATAAGGTGATGTTTGGTTGGATTAAATGCTACTAGGTTAGGTTAGGTGATGTAGGTTATGTTAGGTGATACTAGGTTAGGTTAGGTGATACTAGGTTAGATTAGGTGAAGTTTGGTTAGGTTATTTCAATATACGCGGCAACAGGCCGGAATAATATATTATTACATTACTATGCAAGCAGTCCTTTGTAATAGCAATTACTCGCAATGCAAATTCAGATATAAATTAAATCTGAATAAACCAAACCTGACCCGAAGGTTGAAGTGGCTTCCACTAGAGTGCAGAGTGTATAGCCAACAATGCAACACTCGCATTCATGCACCCAGCCTATATACATACTTGTATCTAGAGATATAATATCAGCTGCATATGTCGAATTCACTCATCTGGATGCTCATAATTAGTAACACATGATTTGCTTACAATTTGAGCCAATTCTCTGCAATTATGTGGATCGTACATTCCAATATCGCAAAGCGTTTTAAATTATAGTGGCCGATAATGACTTCTAGTGCGGTACTTGTGTTGGATGTGACGTCGATCACTTGTATATACATGAACTAGAGATAAAAGAACAACAAATGAGATTAAATACAGACTCATATATATTCAATATAACTGTGGCGACCACACCAAAGTTAGAAAGTACGAATAAATGTAAACATTTAATCAAGTTTGCATGTGTGTTGAAAAAAAGGTTAGGAAATACAGATTTGTTTAATAATCAAATCTTCTATATTTCCGAATAGAAGTTAAAATTTTATTTGCAAATTATTTAAACACAAACACCATATAAACAACTGTTTATAATCACTGTTATGTTTGGATTTCGAAAATCTCGATCGTTATAATACCATTTAGGGATCTACGGTAATTAATTCGTGGTATCATAACAATATTTTTTCCTGTTAAATTACCTTAATTTATATATATTTGTATATTAAAAATGAGAGGGCTAAACACGGACTTTTAGAAACTTTCACCTTTGAACCAGAATGTTTTGGCGCCAACACCTCGAAAACTTACTAACTATACCAACTAAATTTCTGATAAACCCCAGATGTTTGCCCCTACTATTGAGTACTAGGAAGAATCTTTTATTTTTTTAATTTCACGTCCTAACTCTTTCTTCAAAGCACGTGGAAAACCGAACTATCTGGTACATTTACCCTTACTTTATAACTTTGGTGAGGTAGCCCCCAGGATCGGATCTAGAAAAGTATTTTGGGGAGGGCTGGTGTGAGGGTCCCACCCGTCTGGAAAATATTTAGGAGATATAATAGATATAGTGTTAACTCTAAGGGTCGTCTATCCGAGGGAAATAGTTATAGGGCTGCTATGTAATATTACATACGAATTATTTAGCCCCATTTACCATATATTTACAATGTAAACAAACAATTTAATACATTGTGGGTGGCCCTATTTCATAATGAGTACAGTATGGGATTATAGTGAATAATATGGATTTGTAAACATGTTCTACTGATTATTAAGTAGATTTAAATCGGGAACGAACGCAGATATCGGAAATGACATTTTAGTTTACTTTTATAGTGTTATTTTATAGTTTAAAAATTTTCACTTTTCCATATTTTGGACCCCAAATCCCCTCCTTAAATCCGCCACTGGTAGCCACATAGATACATATTAAGCAAAATAAGATATAATGCGTTTCAATAGAGATATATACACATAGATAATTCTAAAATAGTTCATCGGTTGTTTGGTTCTTATAAACTGTTTCTATCTTTCAATTTGCCGAATACACATATTCAACCAATTATTTTGTTCAAAATAAATAATTCCGAAAATAATTGAACTCAAGAAATGATAATAGTAATGATAATAAATACCACAGCTTTAACATGTAAACCTTGTTTTAAATGATATTTTTCTTTTATTATTGCAAACAGTATTTCAATTTTAAATTTAACGTTAAATTTATTAGAACTAATAACTGTCCACATCTGAAGTAACACTTAAATATGAAATAACTCGTATGAAATATGCAAATTTGTATTTCAAAATCTATTTAGAAACATAACCTCTAAATGAACAAGAAAACAGCTGTTAGTAGAATAACATATGTCAAGTAAATGAGTTTTGTAAAAACACACTTGAGGTACATGAACACTATCTAAGATTGAACACAGAGACAAATGGAAATTACTCATATATAATTAAATAAAAAGCAAAACAAGGTTCATCGCACTTTATGCGGGTACACAGATACAGAAATCAGAAATTGCTTACTTGTTCAGACTTTATTAACCGCCCCGTCTTCCAATTTACTAATTAGTTATAAAGTAATAATATTTTTGTACTATTATTCCAACTATTATTTCAATATGTTAAACTCACGTTGGGAACTTATATTTATTATAATTTTAAAAATATCCCCAGTTAATGTAGCTCTTTTTTTTTTTTTTTAAACTTGGGAGCGGGTTTGAATTGCCCGAAGCACTGCTACCTTAAGGTATATTATACTTACCTCCCTGATCTAGTCAAATAACCCCTTCCCTCTTACCAGGTTTAGGAGTTTCCTGACTAGAGTTTTACCTTCAGCATCCACCATAGCCGTTCCATCACCAAAGAGGTTGAAGCGCCTCTCAGCAAGTACTCCACATCTGTAAATAATGTGTGTAGCAGTCTCCTGTTCCTGCCCGCACAATCTGCACACTGGTTCATCCTTGTAGATACCCATTTTATGCAAATGTTTCTTTAGTCCACAGTGTCCCGTGAGTAGTCCTGTGGCTATCCTTAATTCCTGCCTAGACAGATAGATGAGACTCTTCTGCAGCCCCAAGGAAGGTCTCCTAAGGGTTAGCTTACTGTGTCTCATCCCTTCGGCCCTGATCCAGTGCTCACAGTGTCTTTCAGCCATCCACCTTCGCACTGTCATCCTGACCATGGATTTGGAAATACCCACCGCAGGTTCCGGTCCAATCAGGGGAGTCGAGGACCCCTCCCTAGCCAGCGCATCTGCGGCTTCATTTCCAAGTATTCCCCTATGCCCTCACACCCAACCAATCTTGACTTGATTGTGCCTTGCCAGAGCTTGTAGGTTAATTAGGCATTCCCTGACTATGGCCGAGGTGACCACGTGTCCGTTTAGTGCCTTAATTGCTGCCTGACTGTTGGAGAAAATAGCAATCCGGGCCCCATGTGTTTCCCTTCTCGCTATCTCTCCCAGACAGGCATTTATAGCATATACTTTGGCCTGAAAGACAGAGGTATGCCTCCCCAAGGAAAAAACTAGTTCTACCCTTGGGTTTTTACAATACACCAAACGCTCCAGTGCCGAAGTCCATCTTGGAGCAATCTGTGTACCAGATCTGAGCTCCCGATGTTAATGTCCCTGACCATTCCATCACAGTTTGGTGGACCTGGTCAGGTGTAAACATTCGAGTAATGTGGTCGCTGCCCATTTCCAAGACGGGTTCTTTGACCACGCACTCGATACTCATATGTCCCGAGACATCTGGGAGGTTAGCCCAGTTGCTCGAGTTGCGCAATCTCCATGCCGCTAGCCTCGCCTCTCCCCTAAGGACAAGCTCAAGGGGAGGGAGGTTAAGCATTACTTCCATTGCTGCACCTGGTGTAGTTGACATCGCTCCCAGTGTGCACAGACAAGCCAATCTCTGGATAGAGCTCAGTTTAGCTCTTGTCTGTGCCTGGTTGGCCTTTGTCCACCACACCAGAGCTCCATAGGTAATCATAGGTCTTATCACCCTCAGATACATCCAGTGCATCATTGATGGCTTCAGTCCCCATTTCTTACCCAACATTCTTCTCACAGTCATCAGTGCCTTTTTGGCCCTGTTAACTGTCCTCTCAAGATGTGGATTCCAGGTGAGTTTCCTGTCCAGAGTAACTCCCAGGTACTTCACCTCCCCCACAAACTCAAGGTATTCACCAAACAAGCGGGGCATCCTGGTCGTCAGATCTTTTCGCTGTCTGGTGAAGTTAATGAGAGCAGTCTTTTTTGGATTTACCCTAAGGTTCTCCTTTTTACACCACTCTTCAATCAGTCGTAGAGGATTTCTGATTACCTCAAGGACTGTATCAGGGAATCTGCCCAGGATCAGGACAACTATGTCGTCCGCATATCCTAGACAGAAGTACCCCTGTTCATTCAGGAGTTCAATAAGGTTGTCAACCACTAGGCACCACAACAGAGGAGAGAGAACCCCCCCCCCCCCCTGTGCACAGCCCAGACTTGTCTCCGCCCTTCTGACCTCCCCTGCCACCTCTACAGAAATGCTTCTGTTTGTTAACATGGAACTTATCCCACCACAAGTGGTCGCATCCACTCCATGACGTCTTGCACCACTTACCATCGTCTCCACTGAGGGGTTATTGAAAGCCCCTTCAATGTCGAGGAAGGCACCTATGGCACAACCTTTCTTAGCGATCATTTGCTCAATCCTACCAACCACTTGATGGAGAGCTCCCTCGCAAGATTTCCCCGGTTGGTAAGCATACTGGTTCCAATGCAGTGGTTTGATAGCCAAAACACCCCCCCCCCTAATATGCCTATCAACCAGTTTTTCAAGTCCCTTGAGAACAAAGGACATGAATGTGATAGGTCTGTATCCTTTCCCTTCCGATTGGTTACCGGTGGGCTTAGGTATAAAGACCACCTTACTAGATTTCCAGGCTGCCGGCACATGCCCTAGAGCAATGCTTAGCCTGTATAATTTAGTAAGTACCAGCACCAGCATATCCATTCCCTGCTGCAGCAGCACAGGATAGATCCCATCTGAACCTGGAGATTTGTAGCGTTTAAAAGTGCCAATAGCCCATCTTACCCTTTGTGGAGTTACTATCCTCCTTGCCACTTCCCAGTCCTCCCTCTTACCACGTCTTGTGGAGAGTTTGGTAACCGGTTCAGTGTCTGCTCCCTTAAGTTTCCTCAGGGTACTGGAAGGGAAATGTGTCCTGATTAATTCTTCCACAGTTTCCCCTGCCGTTTTTGTTATATTTCCCAGTGGGGTTCTTAGCATCCCCACCGGGTTAACTGGGTCCTTAGAGAGCACTTTATACAGTCGTGCCCCTTCCCGAGTTTTGTCAATCTCATGACAAAACTCCTTCCGGGACTTCCTGCGCGCTTCTCTAATTGCCCTGTTGTATTCGGTTAGTGTTTTCCTATACAGGTCCCACTCCCCGTTCTTTTTTGCTCTATTAAAGAGTCTCCTGGTGGTCTTCCGAAGTTTGGCTAGCTTCTTGTTCCACCATGACGGATCCCCTACTTTCCTCCCCTTACTGAGAGGGCAGTTATCGGTAAAGGATTCTATTATAGCCTCGCCAACCAATGTGGCAGAGTCTTCTAGCTCTCTCCTCCCACCATACTCCAATCCAGCCTCCTCAATCCGATCACCCAGGTCCCTCCTGTAGGAGTCCCAGTCTGTTCTTCTTGGATCCCTGGTTGGGCGAAGCATGGCTGGATTTAGAGAGATATCATACCTAATATGTCTGTGATCAAAAGAAGATGGTTCATCCGACACATGCCAATTTAGTACATACCTAGCCATCTGGTTCGATGCCACCGTAATGTCCAGGACCTCCTGTCTGGCCCTAGTGACAAACGTTGGCTCTTCCCCCTGATTTAGGACTAGTAGATTCTTAGAGCGAAGATAAGCTAAAAGTTCCTCACCTCTAGTGTTTGTACCTGTACTACCCCACGAAGTGTGATGGGAGTTAGCATCCATCCCCACCAGCAGCTCCTCATCCACAGCCTCGCAGTGCTCGACCAGGCTCCTCAGCTCTTGTGTTGGCAGAGCCCCCGCGCAGTCAAAGGGGAGATATGCCGTGGCCAGGTTCAGCCTCTTCATCCCCCCCTCCGCCCGCAGCTCCACCGTCACTGCTAACAAATCCCTGCAACAGAAGTTCGTTAGTACAAAAGCACACAACCCCCTCCTAACCAGGATACACGTCCTGGGAACACCGGAGTCCTTATCATACAACAACTTACCTCCAGATGTCGCCAGCCCGCATATTTTTCCTCCAGAAATCCATGGTTCCTGGATGAGCACCAAGTCCACCTCTCCCCTGTCCAGCATCCTACACACGACTAATGTAGCTCTACAATACAATTAATGGAATAAGTTGTACGAAATATATGGATAGTCGCGTTTTAAAATCGTAATAGAAACATAACCTGTAAATTAATAAGAAAACAGCTGTTAGTAAGGAAACATATGTTAAGTAATTTTGAACATCAGCTGATCGCTAATTATACCGCATAGGGATTTGGAGGGTGACGTGTTTTCCCTTTAAACTTGCTTGTCGTATCTGTAAATTCTCGCCATCAAAAATGAATGTAGAAGTTTATATCTCTTCCAGAACTACAATAATTTTAAATCCCCTAGGTTACTAAAAGCCTGATAGAATATTGAAAACAAGAGTTAAATGCTTGTCTTTTTAAAGACTTGTCATCTTTATAACGATGGGTGTGTAAATACAGAAAGCAAACAGGTTTATTATGGAGCATTAGAGACTTAGTGTTATTAATTGCCAGAGGATGCCATTTTGTTCGATGTAAACTCCTTAACGACGATTGTCGATAGACTAAAGTGACTGTAGAATATAGATAGCTACTTAAGGACTTATTAACTTCCCTCAGCCTCAAACGTCTTTATGGTTTGCCAAGGATATAACAAATATTTTACGCTTACAACCATCCACTTTAATAAAGTGTGTATTATTAACTGATATAGATGTAACTAAGGGTGAATTTTGTTTACATAATTCCGAATACAATGACTAAATGGTAAGGTATTTAAGTAAAACATCCCGTGCAAGCCGGGACATCTTAGGCCCTACAGTGAGGTTGTTATCCCTTTGAAGGGGATCAATGTTAACGAGAAATTAAGAACATGAATTAGTGTTGGTTTACCCCTATTAACACATTGCGAGCATCGGATCCGATCCATCAGCGTTCTAGTGCCACGAGTATATGTATCGTTTCCGAACCATAGTACAATGACAAACATATCATTCATTACTAGCTTAGCTCATTTGTCGAGAGGTTTGTATTTATTATGAGCCTGCACTGCTAGATTTCCGCTTGACTCGATTGTTGTCGTTTTTAACCTGTTACGATTTTTCAATTCTATGAGCCTTTTAATCTGTGTTTGTTATTATTTTATTATTAAGTTCTTTTAATATCTTTTGTGTGTAAGTTAAAAAGAAAAAAAAAACTATAATCCTATGTTCTGGTTGCCCACATTATAAGCTGACTGTAGAGAAAATTGTTTTTATTCTCGTCCCAAAGACATATAAGTCACAAGTTAGTGAATTAGTGGATTTTGTGGATATTTCCCTCGCAGAAGTGTAAGCATTGGTCCTCTCTCTGATTTTACAAGAAACTGCCCGGCAACAGACTTCGTGACTCTCCCAGTATAAAATGCTTTTAGTTCAGATAAACGTTACACGGGTGACTAGCGCCAGGCGTTGTTAATGAAATGATTTTTTTTTAATTTTAATTTGTTCACTTTTCAATAAAAAATAAGTTACTATGTTTTAAAATAATTCATGTAATAATTAAATACAAATGTATTTATAAAGATTTGACATTTTTAACCTGAATGTAAATTTTATAAGTTCCGCATTATCTTACTTCCTTGAGTATTGTTAGTGGTGACGTCATGTTGACACGTCATCAATTCTGAAAGGGTTAAATGGGTTCTAGTTTGAATGAGCAGAAAGTAATGTCATGAAAAGGTAATCCTTAAGATCTAGAAATACGTAACATCTCTGTGAGAATCACTCTAGCCAATGGGAACCGACAATCAGTCAGTAGAAAGGATAGGTTTTGTGACCCCCTTGTATTTGCAGCATCTGTTTAAAACACTGGCTGCTTATATCAATTTGTGTAAAAAACTTTTGGAATTTGCTTTTGGAAATGGAACTGGTTGATTTAGAATTTGGAATGATGGGTTGCTGTGTTTTATATGGGCAATGGGTGAGTGACCTTATTATTATTATTTATTTATTTTTTATGGCGCTAAATAGATGTAAACCAACGACGTTTGTATTCGGGGTACTTTCGTAGTAAATACCAAAGGGAGAACGATTCAGAGAATGGGTTTGGAAACATTGCTAACCGTGAGTGTGCTGGGAAATATCCCGCATTGCAAGTTATAGGTATAATTAAATACACACTCGAATTGGTGTATTACGTTGAAACTCATGAGAGTAGGCGCATGTCGGACGAACACATGGTTCCCGTACGAGATGCGTCCGGGATTACCTTGCGCCTCTACAGACGAGATTTTATAAAGGCGTCTCTATAAACGCCTCATAGACAATATACCTCATCATACTAGTATAAAATAAAAGTAGCAATGAAAGACATTGTACATAAGGAAACAACATTATAAAGTTAAACGTAACTTTTTCTATTGGTTCTACTATTGAGCTAAGCTTGTGAAGTAATGTTTAAAAAAAATAAAAGACATACACAGAACTCACAAATTAATCATTTATTGACTCATACGTGTTACTCACTGATGAGCAACACCTATGGAACATCACATAAGCAATACCCACTGATGATGTTGAGTCCGCCTTTGAAACGCGTATGAGTCAATAAATGATTAATTTGAGAGTCTCGTGTATGTAATTTATTTATTTTCCTACTGGTAGTTTACTATTTTCTATTTCATAGGAAAAAGAAACCTTCACTGATTTTATTAACAAATTTTCATTTTCAAACTTTGTCAAAAAGATATTTTATTATATAATCACCAAAACACTTGATAGCATTCCCACTATTGATGTTATAAATTGGTTTATTATTTTGTTTACAAACAATGCCACCTAAAATCAGCTGGAATCCGGTAATAATCCATTATACTATAGTAGCACGTAATGAAACGTTTTCTCTAATAATGCTGCAATCAGCTGTTTGACGAATAACTGTACGTTCCCTTCAGGTTACACATTGTGACATTGCACACTCGTGTAAACACACACTCTAATTATACAAATACCTTTGTGTGTCACAATAAACAATAAAGCTAATGTAATTATAAAACTATTGCAAACACTAAAACTGTAATCGCGAAACGTAATAAAGCAATAAAAATTAATTAACTCGTTTAATTTTACCTCATTCCCTGGTCATTGTCAATATATGGACGTTTTCCTCGTTACTGGGAATAATGTTTCTGACGAACTGTAATAACAGGGGAACAGGTTTCATCAGCGGTCGTTAATCGGATTTACGGTGCATCTGTGACAATACACAAAGTGTGATATGATAATAAAGACACTGGGAAAATGGAAATCGTCTATGTGCAGATGTATCTGTGTTTATTGCTGCCATTTGATAATGCTATCTAAATCGGATAGGTAAATTAGGTCTTTTGTAAGTATATATATATATATATACCTTGTTATATTTACCAACAAACCCATTGTGTTTTATTACATTTATTAATACAATTATTAGTAGAAAATTATGTGTGCCCTTGCATATATATATATATATATATATATATATATATATATATATATATATATATATATATATATATATATAGGCCTATATATATGTGTGTGTGTGTGTGTGTGTGTGTGTGTGTGTGTGTGTGTGTGTGTGAATGAGGGTGTGTGTATGTGTGTGTGTGTGTGTGTGTGTGTGTTTGTGTGTGTGTGTGTATGTGTGTGTGTGTGTGTGTGTGTGTGTGTGTGTGTGTGTGTGTGTGTGTGTGTATGAATGAGGGTGTGTGTATGTATGTGTGTGTGTGTGTGTGTGTGTGTGTGTGTGTGTGTGTGTGTGTGTGTGTGTGTGTGTGTGTGTGTGTGTGTGTGTGTGTGTGTGTGTGAATGAGGGTGTGTGTTTGTGAATGAGGTTGTGTGCATGTGTGTGTGTGTGTGTGTGTGAGTGTGTGTGTGTGTGTGTGTGTGTGTGTGTGTGTGTGTGTGTGTGTGTGTGTGTGTGTGTGTGTGTGTGTGTGTGTGTGGGTATGTGTGTGTGTGCGCGCGCGTTTTGTGCGTGCGTGTGTGTGTATGTGGGTGTGTGTGTGTGTTTTTTTCTATTATTAAATATTCAGATTCCAATAATAAATCCTTCTTCACTGTTACAGGTGACGCAGAAACAATGCTTGAGTAACGCAGCTTAGAACAACAGAAGTGCTATTTGGTTTTGCACGACCGTAACAGATTCGAGTGGGCAGCAGAAATAGAATTCCATGCCCTTTCTACCACCGACTCACTAACAACGTATGTGTAAGGTAATATCTCTCCGTATCTTGTAGTATAAGGTCTAGATAGCCCCCATGGTTCCTGCATGATCTATCGCGGGTTTATTCTTTGCAGCTTCTCGTTCTTGCTAGGTTTCTTCATCCCGCTCGTAAGCGTGACTCTCACCGCACGGTTTCATTTCCATATCTCCTGATTCTTCATGGAAAGAGCTTAGAAGCCTGGTACATGGGTAATCTTTCCTGATTTCCTCATCCGGTAAAGTCACATTTATATCTTGTGCGGCTGCCTCGAGAGTTATGCGGGTCTTAGAGCCCCAGGCGCATCAGACTAAACGGGTCAGCAAAATATTTATATCAATAAAATATAGCAATTTATTTGATAAATTTTGGAAATGGTCTGCCTAGAAACGGACTCACAGAAACTAAAACTGATACTTTATGGTTTCATGTTAATACTAATAATGTAAAGGTAAGAACTGTAATCAGACGTATTTAATCAAGTGTCTGCCAAGTTCCAAATATTACCATTGATAAGAAGTATTTGGGCGTCAAATCTGCCTAAACTATCACTGGAAATGTATTCCTATAATGTGTTTTAAAGCTCTTATACAATAATGATAACTATTGTTTATTTCTCAATGCATATTGTTCAAGTTTAGGTCTATGGGTAGTGACGCTTTTATAGCAGATGTAACACTTTAAGGTGAATTTGTAGTGTTGGGTTTTACATTTAAGTGTTAGTCCACCACGTCTCAATGATTCACTTAGAATAACATGGATGAAACAAGTATACAAGGGACGACCCAGGAGGGAGTACCAGGACATGTGCCCCCCCCCGCCCGGACAACCTAATTTGTAGTATTGCACTACTTCCCATCATGTAGATTATTTAAAGTTCATATTTACAAGTGAAGTATAATTTAATTGGAAGAAATCACTCACACAAAATTAACTGACTTTCTCTTTACATTAAATGAAAGAAATTATCGTGTACACGGAGTGTTTACAACCTGACGCGCAGTGCTAGTGTTATGGGTCATTAAAACCTGTGAAACAAATTGGATATACAATAAAAATATAAAACATACATCATCTCAAAAAATTACACGTTCATATTGTTCATAAAATTGTTTTCTAATAAAATTAAATCCTAATTAAGTCATATTTCTACCCTTGAGTACTTAAGTCGCCTTACCGCCGTAAGCTGGGCTGCGGCGGCGGACCTTTATTTCCCTAGCTGCTCGTGGGAACACACATGGCAGAGATAAAAAAAATAAATTTAACTGGTCAGGGCTTAGAACCTACCTACAAATCTGTTCCTATGGAGGTACAAGTTCATGTTGTTCATAAAATTGTTTTCTAATAAAATTAAATTCTAATTAAGTCATATTTAGTTGTGACTCCTGAATTCTGAATTAATTTTGTACATATTCAATTCATATGCTTCTATGACTTCGTAAAGTATGATTTTCAAAACTAATATTATTTTACGATAGAAGGAACTTAATGTCCTGGAGGTTAACCCGTACCCTTTAGACCCTAGGTAGGAGTTATACCAGCTGTCATATTTCTCCACTACATATACATACATACATTCAAATATATATATAAATAAATAAATATATATATATATATATATATATATATATATATATATACACCTTATATATGTCTAATACCTTAAACTCTGAACCTTAGTAATGATGCAATAAACAAAGATTTGTCTCTATAAAGTAGAATCTGTTTATGGAAGTTGAGCTGGAGTTAATGATTGATATAAACTCAACGTTTTCTTCCTGAAAGTTTACTTTTCAACACGAGCCTTAGATGCATCCCTTGAGGCGTGAGTTTCCAAACTTCGGCGGTTAATAGTGTAACCTATGATCACCGAATATTCTGATATACCTGTCTTGATGTCGTTATTACGGAGCGAGGAGAAGTTATTTTTTATGTAGTAAAACAGCTGTTTTAACGCGTAGGTTATGCTACTTTATACACATTATTCGTACTTATTTAATAAAACGTAAATAAAATAAAATTTGTTTTTGTTGTCAGGTATGAATTAACTTTGAATGATTTTTTGTCTATACAACCTGTTTCCAATGAAGTAAACTAAAAACACTTGTTCACTAGAACAGAATATAATTAACAGCAACTTCACCCATCAAATGTCTACTTCTAGAAAACAAAATTCTTCCCATATTGCGTAACACGGGCTTTACATTTTACATTACAATACATTAGGCTTAAAATACAACGATATCGAGTTCAGCAGAAATGATTGCAAGTTGGACGACAAATCTGTCTGCTGTCAACGTATGAATTGGCGTTATTTCGGCTGTAAACGTTTCATTGTTTACAGTGACCATGGAAACGAACTAAATCAATATCTACTATGGTTTAAAAATATTTTCTAAGAGTTGTAGGGGGTGGCACTTGATGTTAATACAGTTTTTTGAAATAATAATTAATTTTAAATAAATATTTTTAATAATAAAATTTGCTTTCTATTTTGATACTTAGTTTTTTTTATTGTCTCACACACACACACACACACACACAAATATATATATATATATATATATATATATATATATATATATATATATATATATATATATATATATATTTGTAATAACTGTAATTATTTAAGGAACAGTAACTGAAATAAAATTTTCTTTCTTGACCTAAGTAGGAATTGGCATAAAATATTTTTATTTATATATCTTATATTAACTTTGTTGTCTCATTAATCACGGCTCAAAGTGAATAAATACAGAAGACAGTCTGGTTTATTATGGAGGGACGTGTGCATTATTTCAGTGTCAATTAGTCCTGTTAATTACCAGAGGATGTAATTTTGTTCGGTTTGAAGTCCTTAACGACACTTCGCGATAACTTTGTGGAATATATAAAGCTACTTAAGGACATGGCGAACTTCCCTACGCCTTCCTCCAACGTCTTCATAGTACAACAACGGTGTTTAACGCACAACTTACACTAAAAACCATTCACGTTAATAAGGCGGGTATTTTAAAGTTCTGTAACTTGATCCGTATCTAAAATCGTTAAAATAGTTTGTAAAAATTACAAGTAGAATATCATAGTGTATTTATAACGAAGTATGAATATTAGTGAATTTAATATATATCGAAGTAGAAAGCATAGTGTATTTAGAGTATCATAATTACCTGCCGCTACTACCATTGACACACTACACGTTGACGCGTTCCGGAGGACCACCATCAGTCAAAACTTTTTATGAACTAGAGTGTGACGATGCTGGGGATGGCAGGTAATAATGATACTCTAATTAAGAATACATATCCTAGGGGAAAACTAGAAATTTATTAAAAGTATAGTGTATTTTAGATTTTACGAATTGCCTTACGTTTATATTAAAACAATGATTTTGTGGTTTGAATTAGAGGATATATTATTTAAAAAGAAACAAAAATTTTCTTCAAGGTATCGAAAAACAGATCAAATAGACTACACGTTCATCAATAAACATAATGTAGAATTGGAAATCACTTTCAGGACGAATTTCATGTCCGAGCATGGCAAGGTATGTGAAACATCTTACCGTGCAAAAATTCTTTAATTAACTTGTAATAAAGGTTTGTAAAGGTCTGATCCAAGCGGTATGTTTTTGTTTAACGGCAGAATATTCTTCAAAGCAAAAAACAGAACTGTATGCCTTGATTTAAAGTTTCAGACATTTTAGGATATCTTATTACTTAATTATTTTTTTTTCTTTATCTACCTTTATTTTTTCAATGGTCTGTAAAATAATTTCTCACTTCTAACCGTTTCCGGATGGTCTCACTTCCTCTCAACAACTTTACTAATTGTGTGAAACCATCCCTTAAAGCAAATTCAATTAAAGTTCGAAGAGTTTGATTTAGTATGTTCTCTCTAATTATTTCTGATTAGAATAGCAATATATCCCTCTCCTCCAATCAAGCATCTATTCGTAGACACCCCACAGGAGCTCCGCTGTACGTAACCAGAATCAACCCTTTAGAGAGGTAAGTCCAAGTCGAAGGCTGTGGAAAGTAGAGATATTTATGTAAATTTAAGTAGAAAATCCTTACAAAATTAGGTCGAAACTGTTAATTTAGGGGTCCGGATAGATACTTCAAGAGTTTGGACTACACCTAAAGGCGTCGGTTATCTGAAGGTAACGTGTCAGAAACTTGTATCCGAACATGTAAAATGCGTTGGAAAATATTATTTATATATCAGAGCACACGTACATGCGGAAGTGGTGCGTGGAATATTTTATAATCATTCTAAATGTTTTATAAAATGTAAACTGTAGATTTATACATAATATAATATATATATTTGATTATCCGAA
The DNA here is from genome assembly GCA_036971475.1 of Prosapia bicincta. Classification (NCBI taxonomy): domain Eukaryota; kingdom Metazoa; phylum Arthropoda; class Insecta; order Hemiptera; family Cercopidae; genus Prosapia; species Prosapia bicincta. Next base: position 747,635 of record JBAIZL010000055.1, read on the forward strand.
CAACTCCCTAGATCCATTAAGTTCGGATAATGGTCTCTGTACTTAACCTGTTATAGACTCCTATTTTATTAAATTGTAATTATTGTCAATTTAACTAAAATAACTAGTAATTTAAACTAAAATAATAATTTTTAATAATATATTTAAATTGAATTATGGTTGAAGTAATGTTTTTACAGTGCATAATATTTAACCGTCCAACTTACACGTTGTAACTTTTGCACGCTCATATGCACAAACACTAATTACAGGCAAGTGTTACATTAAATAATAAAACTAGACTAATTTCCACGAGGTTGTGGAATTATAGTAAACAGTAAAATCCCGACTAAAAATTACCTTCCACATCACGCCATGTAATGAAGCAATAAGCAATAATTAGTAGCCACGTTTAATTTTACCTCATTACCGGGTAGTTGTCAGTGTATGGACAGAGTGCTCGTTATAGGAATTAATTTTTGTAACGGACTGTAATTGTGGAGGAATGGGTCTCATCATCTGTCGTTAATCAGATTTACGGTACATCTGATACAATGTACCGAATGCCATATGATAATAAACACATTGGGATAATAGAAAAAGTCTGTCTGCAGACGTGCCTTTGGGTAAGGTTACCCGAAAGTGGATAGAGTTCTGATTGTACTACCTGGACCGAACTAACTAGACAGAGTATAGGAGGTGCGGAAACCTGGCCGTTCAGACGTTTCTACTAGTCCCGTGTAGTTCTGGAACAGTGGTCGAACCGCTGTCACTAGAGGTGTTCGTCTCTTCCCATTGGCAGGACTGTGACCAGTCTAGCCCTTATAGTAAGGTTGAAAGATTGTTGCTATAGAGGTAATTCAATAGCAGATGTTTGCCGACGTATCTGTGTTTATGATTGTTGTAGAGCATAAGCTCTTCTAAAACTGAAATAAAAATATGTCTTTTACAATAATTAATTCATATTTTGTTAATGTTTGACTCCGCCTTTATAATCGCTACAAGAAGGTAGTACACAGCTTGTGTATGTGATGGTTTTAATCGCAAAAGTTTGTCAAGTATTTAATTCTTTAGTGATGACGTATCAAAAATATTTCAAACAGATTTATTGTAACCTAACCCGTCTTTATCTAACATACTATAAACTGACCTGATCATACAACGTGCGTGATATCTTTCAACCAGTAAGCTTTAGTCTAAAACGCCATGTTGAAAGGTGAAGATATTTTACAAAAGTTCAACTAGAACAATAATATTTTTCTAGGGTTGCAGCTTTCGAATGCATATTTTAGTATGTTTTCAATATTTACCTCTGTAGACATATGTAACAGATTATGCGATAGTTGGCATTCTTAACTTTTTTTTGTTTTTGTTCTATTCGATAAGTATGCTTAGCAAGCTCTACTAGGTGAAATATTAACATGCATTATAAGATTTCGATCAGCTTTAATGTGTGTAGGTCGATAGTGCTGGGTTGGACTGGATTAAAATGTGGTAAAAAAGGGGAAATCTCCTTAGCTTAGTTATGTTAGTAATCCCTTAACATAGAGTAGCCTACTGGGACATAATATACAATATTTAAAAACAGTATTCCCTAACCGTTGTCGGATGATAAAAAATGTTAAAAATAAAGTAATTAAGTGAAAAACATTTATCTAATATCTTCCTAAGTATTATTTCTATTTCTTTAAAGTAAACTTCTATTTAAAGTAATATAAACCGTAAAGGGTACAATTTACTGGAATTCGGCCGCATTTAAATCTGTAAATTTAAAACCTTCTTGCCATACATATAATTTCAATGTGTTAAAATTAATGTGTATACAGATCTGTAAAATGATTCTTACGGTTATGACGTCATTGGTCAGGTAAAATGAAAGCACATGCTTCTAAACGCATACAGAGCGTTAGTGTTTGTAAAGGGTTTTACTGAGTGTTGTCAGCGGCGCGCACGAAATGAGGATACAAAATGATTGATTATGTTTCTAAAATCTCCTTTTTAAATCTTTATTTAAAGGTTGTGGGATCGAGATGCTAGCTTCAATAAAATGAATAGGTCTAATGCACTGCAGTGGCGTATCTCATATGGAGGTCCATAGCAATCACCAAGCACATTATAACTAAACCTTAAAAATAGAAAGAATAAAAACACGTTTTTTTATTGGTAAAAATAATTTTACAAAATAAAAACCAACAACGTAAAACGCAAGAGAAAAACATCTTCATTTTGGGTGACACAAAATAAACATAAGCTGCATCAAAAGAAGAATTAATTGGAATTTTCACTTTTTTCCGGAAGAAAAAAGTGTACAAATAAAGAAGAAAGCTCTCACATCGCAGTAGTATGAAATATTTTTTAATTAAGAAGAACAAAAAATAAACTTTATTTTATATAACTTAGTCTCAATTCTGCCTCTGAATGCACTAAAAGTTACAACAATGAAGCTTGCCTAATGAGATCATTAAATTATAGAGATATTTGTCCTCATTTTTCCCCATCCAACGACCGCCAGCTTCTTTTTGTTGGCCTCCTTCCAACAGTTGTATCTATCTTAGTGCTTCCCTTAAACATGGTTCTCTTTCTTAATTTAACTTGTCTCTTTTTCCTCAATTTTCTTTATCAAATTCGTCACTTTTTCCTTCTTTATTCCACCATAATGATTATTTTTAGGATTTTTCCACCATGTACCATATTTTTGACAAGAAAGTACCTTGGTGTTCTTTGAGAAAGAAGTAGAGTCGGAATAATGTCCTCCTTGTCACCATTCCTCTCTTTTCACTATCTTGGATCTCCTCTACACTTCTCCACAACACTTTGCCGTTATCAGAATGACGCAAGTGTATTGTAGGCCAAAACGTGGAAAAAATAAGACCCCTCTAATATTCCGCCGACAGTCAGGGTCCAAGAAAGACTCTGCGTCAAGGAAGACAAGGGTTTCCTCTTCCAAAAGGTTGCATCAATTATTTGTATTTATTATTTCTAACAATACACCTTTACACCTGACCATAGTAACTACTCTTTGGAAAGGTTTTGCTTGAAGTAGAGCCTTAATGTACGAATCGCTTGTTAATGGTGGTTAACCTTGTTATAAGTCAAACCAAAATCTTATTCAATTTATTTCCCGTGATTATAAATTATTACAAACGCTGTAGCCTACATTATTCTGCGATCTGACCCGCTTTACATCTGCTGCAATATAAATAAAAGATAGTCCCGACACGTGGTCGCTGCGCCGCGAGATACCGTACTGCAAACAGCGAGGGTAATGCATTCCTTTGCACTCTTACTCTACTTGTGTACAACATCAATAAGGTCATGCTTTTAAAGAAATTAGAATTACAGAAACTACCACACTATCATAGGTACCCTTTAAGTTGTATTCCTTTTTATAAAATAGAACGAAATATTGTCATTTGCTTGAAGTGATATTTTAGCTTTGTTTATTCGTATTCAATCCTAATTTCTTTAAATGTATTTAAAAATGAACCACAAATCTTTATTCGAAGCTTTCCCCAGTTTCTATATAATACTAGTTACTCCCTTTTCGCCTTCATTCCCAGCTTCTCTTTTGTCTTTAGTCTCAAAATAAACTTGCAAAAATTATGCCTCATCTTTAGATCTGTCCTTGTAAACTTTGCTTGCTTTATAGTTATAGATGTTGGTTTCGAACCATCTTCAACAACCGGTTTTGCTCCGAAGGATGAAAACTTATATAAATACTAATATAAACTCAAATTCATTAAGGTTATTTTTAATCTTCTATGACGTCAGAAAACAGTTCGAATTGAACTCACTAACTTATGTTTAGAACTAATGGTTTATTTTGAATTTTTTTAGTATTTCAAGGTTTATTTATAATAATTTACTTTGTTTAGTACGTCTATGGCTATTTATAAGTTTGTAAATCGCCTTATATAACAATTTTGGTTTTTGGCATTTTATAAGGTAATTAAGGTATTCTTAAAATTATTTGATGCTTATTTATATTGATGATATTGATTAAAAATTGCAGAGTTGTTGGTTTTTATACAGACAGTATTGTTTTAAACACTAGACTTAGAATCAGGTAATATTTTACGAAGATTTTATGGTTAACAAAATTTGTTACTAACATTGCTTCATTCCAACCACGGTATGGTGACAACCAAGTGTGATTGTGGGCGCCGTTATGCATAGCGTAAATAGCACATCTGTAGATAAGAGTGCCAGGGTCTTTGATAACATTTGAGACAGTACTTGTGGCTAGAGAATAGCATCATGGTAGGGATGTGCCATTCCCCTGAGGAGAATGATAAAGAATTATGGCGCATATGTGTAAGCCGTTCTACATAAGTTAGGCCTAGCGTCTACCAATGCCATGTAAGAATTGATGTGTTCTAAGGGATGAATGAGGGTTATACCTGGAGTGAAAGTGCGGAAATAAACCGCACCTGATTCTGAAAAATTAAACATATTTCCTATCGAATGCAAATTATTCAATTAATTTGCGTGCAGCATTAGTATGTAGGATAACTCGTACACATGAAATATGCATTTACTAGTCAAAGATATTTAGTGCATGTCCTAGATAGCTAAGCTTCTATCACCAGCCGCTCTTCATTAAATTTAATTTACTATTCCACTTAGGGGTGAATCCATTATCCTGCTCCACATTCATCCCCCCACCTGACGTACATCAGATAAGGGTTTCCTATTTTTACCTTTCATATATTTACCTAAATAGATTACAGACATTTTCCTCAATTATTACTCTACTCTTGAAATGTAATAAAAGTAATATTTATATGAAATAAAAAAGATACATTTATACAAGTTACAGTGGTTTTTAGGTTATTCTTTTTGAAAAAATGTGATCGATTTATGTTTATTCTCTTTTAATTACAATACATCCGGCTATGATGTGTCCGCACCTCATTTTTTATCAGTATTTCTATATTACTTTTAATAATCAATAGATCAACTACAGCACATTCTGGTCTTATGGCATGTCCATCAAGGCCCTGCAACTAAAATACCCCCACAGACACTTCAGGTAGAGGGCTCTTGGTGAACTTGACGTGGCGACTGTCTATGTGTCTGCGTAATTTAAAGTCAACATTTGCTAACCTACTTCCTTTGTGCGTGTAATATTTTCTTAAAATAATTTAAGTAGTAATATTCTCTCTCTTTATCTGTCGGTCTCTCTCTATCTCCCCCTCTCTCTCTGTCCCTCTCCCTCTCTCTCTCTCCTATCTCTCTCTGTCTTTGTAATATAAAAACTCATAACGACATACATATATTTTTGCATTACCAAAAACCGAAGTAACACCCCTTAGACACATCGTTCGGACTACCCTTAAGCGCTAACAAAATCTATACTTTGTAGATACCTTTTAGTCATAAGAAAGCATACACCGTCTGTATTCCCGAGAGATTCCATCCTAGCATCTAAAGGAAAATGGAATTTCTCTATAAAAATATTACGCTTTCAATTTTTTCAGCAGAAATACAGCCCCGCATAAAGAACGGCCGTCAAATACATCGTCACATGTAAGCTCACGTTAGGGAATTTGCTCTGGAACAAGAGTGGAAATAAATTACCCCGCGTTAAACTCAAGTCTGAAAGCTGAAAACATATTTTACATCTGGGGAATACGTTTTCTATAAACATGTTATTTAATCTACTGTTAGTCTTTAAAAGGCCGGGATGTATAAACTTTAACCAGAAACGATGACTGTTAATAGTCGCGATACGTTTTACTGTTGGAATTTCATTCCCATATTTTTCTAGGGGTCTCATTCAATTCTTTATTTTACTGAGGGATGGTTTCATTCGATTATTGTTTAATGTTAAATTTCGCATTCTCATATAACTTATTATTTTATGCTAAATGTGGCTAAAGTTGCTTACCGGAATTGGTCCTGTACTTCTAAAATTTGTGGCCTTTGTCAAAACTAAGTTTTAAAGCATCAGTTAACAAGATACCTTAAACAACATAAATAGTGTAAGGGTTTTTTTTAAATATCGACAAACCTCGATCCCCATAGACGTAAACTAGTTGGTAGTTCTAACGAAAGCCACGAGAGACCATCACTTTATCAGCGAACCGATGTAAAAAAGCTGATTGCGCTAAACATGTATTTACCGGTCTCTTAATGAAATTAAAAGGATCCAGGTAAAAATGAGTCATCGAGTAGCCGTCGTCTATCAAACATCCTGAGAACAGGTTTTTGGCGTCTTCCTGGTGACCGAAGGACAACATCCCGCGGCATGCCATCTTCCTGAGGGAACCAGTGAGGTAACATAGATATAAAGACGACCCGCAACAGGTAAACGATTGAAATAATAATTGTATTATATTTAATCATATAAAACGTATTTGACCATACCGTTAACGACCCATGGAAGATTATTTGTCGTAAATTATTATTATAAATTCTATTCACTATTAATATTAATAATGTAGTTTATTTTATAAATCCTCTGACAGCGGTGTGATAACAAGAGCTTTGCTTCCTTGTCGCACGCTCTGACTAACACAGCTTTTATCCCCAGCCATGCCCCAATATTTATATCTAAATACTCCACTCAGGGAGCCAAACCCACCACCTACTCTTGTTTCATCCCTTTATAATGCCCCTTTTTGTACATACTTAATTAGAAAATGCTCAACTAGTATTAAAATGTAATTAATATGGCATTACGTTTATCCGCAGTTATTTAAATATTAATTATATTTTGAGCTGAAATATTTTATTATTGATTTTATAGGCTCTACTAAGAAAACGTAAATGTACCACTGATATAGATCGTTTAGCGCAACCGAAAAGAAATTTTAACTAAGTTTTTTAAACAATACTCACGCTGGCTTGTGAGAAGGTTACAAACACAATCCATATACCCAACTCACAAATATAAAAGTTTAATAACACACGCGTTTCAATGACTTATATCATTATCATCAATGATGCTACCACAAACATATAACTTGTGGTAGCAACACTAATGATCATATCATAAGTAATTGAAACGCGTTTGATATTAAAGTTTTGTAATTTTGAGTTGTGTATATTTATTGTGTTTGTAAGTTTTTTGTTTACTTGAATTTATTTGAAGCTCGTCTAACCGTTACTTTTGTTTGATATAAAAATCTTAACGTTTACCTAATTGTTGATATTAAAATCGACGAAAAATTGATTAAATATTATTTACAAACATACATATAGAGATAGGGCTGGGCGAATAGTAGGGATGACCCAGTCGGCATTATTATTATTTCAAATCTGCAACAGCCTGATCAAGAAACGTCACAATCTTCCTACTATAACCAGAAAAGTTTGATTTTGTTTCTCCTAAATTATTACATGTATATTTAACACACGACTTTTTTATCTTCAAGTTCAGTTTTAGTAGAGTAACACTTCTGTGGGACTCCAGTAAACTGTGGATATATTTCCTGTTCTTTTTCAAATTCAAGTGATGGTCGAATATACTTCTACCCATGTCACAACTTTCGGTTATTCCTCATAGACCTATGTACAACATCCTATCCCAATTTTCCATACAAATTCATAATGGATTTATTGCACTCTCCGGTCATAGTTTATCCCATTAAATTAAACAATATTTTAAAAATGAGTCTACTAATGAAAAACCAACAATACATAACGAGATGCCTACCTGAATGAATCCGGTGTTGATGATATGTTAGTGTCAGCTGTAACAGAAACAGGATTACCGAGCCTACCCTATGTCTATAGAAGCAGGTGTCACGTAGCTCCAATCCCCCCAGCATTAAAGTCTCCTTTCTAAGTCTCTGCGTCATGATTTAATAAACTTACCAAATATTAGGATAATGTAAAGCAGTGCAAACCTAAAGTCTTAAGTAGGCTACCATAGATGTGTCTTTTAAAAATGTATACGCTAAAGTAATACTATTTGAAAAACCAAATTGTCTGTTAGATTTGAAGGCAACTGTAATACTGCACATGAAAGACAAATACATAATACTCACACAAAAATGTTTAACCAAATTCAACATGTTTTGCATAACAAGCTACCATCTTCAGTGGCCGTTAAAAGGTGTGGTCTCTAAGTATACTTTAGTCAACTATGTCAAAGTGTAATGTAAATAAATATTTTGTTGAGTTGAATGGGAAATATTTATTTTATATGACATTAAGAGGAAAGAGACGTTATAAGGTTCTAGGAAGAGAGTTGTGGGAGTGTGGGTTAGAAGGATTATTTGAGAGATAGGCTGCTGAAGTTTAGGAATCGTTGTGAATGTGCCTGACAAAGACGAGTGCTGAAACACGTCACCTAGTCAGTGAGTTATGTTATGTGGTCATTGATCTATAAACATTAGTCAGAAAATAAGTGGTAAGAGCTAAATATCTGACCTATACATAGCCCAAGGTTAAAGAACACCTGACCTGGGCGTTTGCAGAAGCCCTTCTCAGTGACCAAAGATTATTCTACTCTCCCAGCAATGACAGACGTGTATGCTAGGTGCAATATTCTACAGTTAGGAAAATTCCCTAAAGATAGAGGCAAGATTGCTTTCCCAGTTTTATGTGAAGTCTAGCAACGCGATGAGAGAGCGCAGCTCCAATATAATTTAGTCACTAGTACAAAGGATTGGTGACTTAAAGTAGATGCCATGTTTGTAATCAAAATACTATCAATTCTAAAACACAAAATAAATAAAATGTTTAAATTTACTTAGGTATTTATATTTGTTAATATATGTAATAAAAACATATCAAGTTTCAGAAACAATGGCTACACACGTTTAAAAGCAAATATACAAATTCGAACACAAAACCATTTAGTTGTGTCTGTCAAACATTTATTACATATAAATGTAACTAATTTGAGGATGCGAGTCTTATGAAACACGTCTACTAACCTAATATTTTGCAAAGTAGGCCTCTATATAATACACAATATACTACATAGTTTCGAGAAAAAATGAAGTATTATAGAGTTGTAGGCGTCAAATAAATTACGGGATGTTAGAATCGTGAATTATATAAATGTATTTATTTTATAATGTAACCTTTTGGGATAACGTACCCTTACAAGTGTCGTCTAATCTCGATATTGTGACAAATATTTCCACTTATAAAATATAGGAAACAAACAGGTTTACAAAATAACTTCTCCTCGCTCCGTAATAACGACTTCCAGACAGGTATATCAGAATATTCGGTGATCATCGGTTACTTTATAAACTGCCGTAGTTTGGAAACACACGCCTCAAGGGATGCATCTAAGCCTCGTTTTGAAAAGTAAACTTTCAGGAAGGAAACTTTGAGTTTATTTCAAGCCTTAACTCCAGCCCAACTTCCATAAACAGATTCTACTTTATAGAGACAAATCTCTGTTTATTGCAACATTATTAAGTTTTAGGGCTTAAGGTATTAGACATATATAAGATATATATATATATATATATATATATATATATATATATGAATGTATGTATGTATATGTAATGGAGAAATATGACAGCTGGTATAACTCCTACCTAGGGTCTAAAGGGTACGGGTTAACCTCCAGGACATTAAGTTCCTTCTATCGTAAAATAATATTAGTCTTGAAAATCATACTTTACGAAGTTATAGAAGCATATGAATTGAATATGTACAAAATTATTTCAGAATTCAGGAGTGACAACTTAACATGACTTAATTAGGATTTAATTTTATTAGAAAACAAGTTTATGAACAATATGAACGTGTAGTTTTTTGAGATGATGTATGTTTTATATTTTTATTGTACATCCAATTGTTTTCACAGGTTTTAATGACCCATAACACTAGTGCTGCGCGTCAGGTTGTAAACACACCGTGTACGCGATAATTTCTTTCATCTAATGTAAAGAGAAAGTCAGTTAGTTTTGTGTGAGTGATTTATTCCAATTGCATTATATTTCACTTGTAAATATGAACTTTAAATAATCTACATGATGGGAAGTAGTGCAATACTACAATTTAGGTTGTCCGGGGGGGGGAGGGGGGCACATGTCCTGGTACTCCCTCCTGGGTCGTCCCGTGTATACATGTTTCATCCATGTTACTCTAAGTGAATCATTGAGACGTGGTGGTCTAACGCTTAAATGTAAAACCCAACACTACAAATTCACCTTAAAATGTTACATCTGCTATAAAAGCGTCACTACCCATAGACCTAAACTTGAACAATATGCATTATATAATACACACAAAAAATAGTTATAATTATTGTATAACAGCTGTTAAACACATTATAGGAATACATTTCCAGTGATAGTTTAGGCAGATTTGACGCCCAAATACGTCTTATCAATGGTAATATTTGGAACTTTGCAAACACTTTATTAAATACGTCTGACTGCATTACTTACGTTTAGATTATTAGTATTACATGAAACCAAAAAGAATCAGTTTTAGTTCCTGATTGTCCGTTTTCTAGGCAGACCATTTTCCAAAATTTATCAAATAAATCGCTATATTTTATTGATATAAATATTTTTCTGACCCGTTTAGTCTGTTGCGCCTGGGGCTCTAAAACCCGCCTAACTCTCGTGGCAGCCGCACCAGATGTAAATGTGACTTTACCGGATGAGGAAATCAGGAAAGATTGCCCATGTACCAGGCTTCTAAGCTCATTCCATGAAGAATCAGGAGATATGGAAATGAAACAGTACGGTGAGAGTCACGCTTACGAGCGGGAAGAAGAAACCTAGCAAGAACGAGAAGCTGCAAAGAATAAGCCCGCGATAGATCATGCAGGAACCATGGGGGCTATCTAGACCTTATACTACAGGATACGGAGAGATATTACCTTACACATACGTTGTTAGTGAGTCGGTGGTAGAAAGGGCATGGAATTCTATTTCTGCTGCCCACTCGAATCTGTTACGGTCGTGCAAAACCAAATAGCACTTCTGTTGCTCTAAGTTGCGTTGCTCAAGCATTGTATCTGCGTCACCTGTAACAAAACTGTGAAGAAGGATTAATTATTAGAATCTAAATATTTAATAATAGAAACTCACCCACCCACACCCACACACACACACACACACACACACACACACACACACACACACACACACACACACACACACTACACACACACCACACCCACACATACATATATATGCAAGCGCCCACTTAATTTTCTGCTAAAAATTGTAGCTAATAAAACACAAAGAGTTTGTTGGTAAATATAACAAGGTATACATATATATATATATATATATATATATATATATATATATATATATATATATATATATATATACTTACAAAAGACCTAATTTACCTTTCCGATTTAGATAGCATTATCAAATGGCAGCAATAAACACATATACATCTGCACATAGACGATTTCCATTAGCCCAGTGTGTTTATTATCATATCACACTTTGTGTATTGTCACAGATGCACCGTAAATCCGATTAACGACAGCTGATGAAACCTGTTCCCCTGTTATTACAGTTCGGCAGAAACATTATTTCCAGTAATGGGGGCAACGTCCATATATTGATAATGACCAGGGAATGAGGTAAAATTTAACGAGTTAATTAATGTTTATTGCTTCATTACGTGTCGCGATTACAGTTTTAGTGTTTGCAATAATTCTATAATTAATTTAGTTTTATTGTTTATTGTGACACACAAAGGTATTTGTATAATTAGAGTCTGTTTTTTTTCACGAGTGTGCAATGTCACAATGTGTAACCTGAAGGGAACGTACAGTTATTCGTCAAACAGCTGATTGTAGCATTATTAGAGAAAACGTTTCATTACGTGCTACTATAGTATAATGGCTTACTACTGGATTCTAGCTAATTTTAGGTGGCATTGTTTGTAAACAAAATAATAAACCAATTTATAACATCAATAGTGGGAATGCTATCAAGTGTTTTGGTGATTATATGATAAAATATCTTTTTGACGAAATATGCGATATAGAGTTTGAAGATGAAAATTTGTTAATAATATCAGTGAAGTTTTCTTTTTCCTATGAAATAAAAATGGTAAACTACCAGTAGGAAAATAAATAAATTACATACACGAGACTCTCACATTAATCATTTATTGACTGATACGCGTTTCAATGACAAACTCAACATCATCAGTGAGTATTGCTTATGTGATGTTTCATAGGTGTTGCTCATCAGTGAGTAACTCGTATGAGTCAATAAATGATTATTTGTGAGTTGTGTGTCTCTTATTTTTTTTAACATTACTTAACAAGCTTAGCTCAATAGTTGAACCAATAGAAAAAGTTACGTTTAACTTTATAATGTTGTTTCCTTATGTACAATGTCTTTCATTGCTACTTTTATTTTATACTAGTATGATGAGGTGTATTGTCTATGAGGCGTTTATAGAGACGCCTTTATAAAATCTCGTCTGTAGAGGCGCAAGGTAACCCCGGACGTACATCTCGTACGGGAACCATGTGTTCGTCCGACATCCGCCTACTCTCATGAGTTGTAATACACCAATTCGAGTGTGTATTTAATTATACCTATAACTTGCAATGCGAAATGTTTCCCAGCATACTCACGGTTAGCAATGTTTCCAAACATATTCTCTGAATCGTTCTCCCTTTGGTATTTACTACGAAAGTATCTTGAATATAATCGTCGTTGGTTTACATCTATCTAGCACCATAAAAAAAATAATAAATAAATAATAATAATAAGGTCACTCACCCATTACCCATATAAAACACAGCCACCCATCATTCCAAATTCTAAATCAACCAGTTCCATTTCCAAAAGCAAACTCCAAAAGCTTGTACACAAATTGATACAAGCAGCCAGCGTTTTAAACAGATGCTGCAAATACAAGGAGGTCATAAGACCTATCCTTTCTACTGACTGACTGTCGGTTCCCATTGGCTAGAGTGATTCTCACAGAGACGTTACGTATTTCTAGATCTTAAGGATTACCTGTTCATGACATTACTTTCTGCTCATCCAAACTAGAACCCATTTAACCCTTTCAGAAGTAATGACGTGTCAACATGACGTACCCACTAGCAATACTCAAGGAAGTAAGATACTGCGGAACTTATAAAATTGACATTCAGGTTAAAAAATGTCAAATCTGTATAAATACATTTGTATTTAATTATTAAATGTATTATTTTAACACATAGTGTTATTTTTTATTGAAAAGTGAACAAATTATAATTTAAAAAAATTATCATTTCTTTAACAACGCCTGGCGCTAGTCACCCGTGTAACGTTTATCTGAACTAAAAGCATTTTATACTGGGAGAGTCACGATGTCTGTTGCCGGGCAGTTTCTTGTAAAATCAGAGAGAGGACCAATGCTTACACTTCTGCGAGGGAAATATCCACAAAATCCACGCATCATTCACTAACTTGTGACTTATGTCTTTGTGACGAGAATAAAAACAATTTTCTCTACAGTCAGCTTATAATGTGGGCAACCAGAACATAGGATTATAGTTTTTTTTACTTTCAACTTACACACAAAAGATATTAAAAGAACTTAGTAATAAAATAATAACAAACACAGATTAAAAGGCTCATAGAATTGAACAATCGCCACAGGTTAAAAACGACAACAATCGAGTAACGCGGAAATCTAGCAGTGCAGGCTCACAATAATTACAAACCTCTCGAAAAATGAGCTAAGCTCGTAATGAATGATAAGTTTGTCATCGTACTAGGGTTCGGAAAAGATACATATACTCGTGGCACTAGAACGCTGATGGATCGGATTCGATCCTCGTGCTCGCAATGTGTTAATAGGGGTAAACCAACACTAATTCATGTTCCTCCTTTCCCGTTAACATTGATCACCTTCAAAGGGCTAACAACCTCACTGTAGGGCCTAAGATGTCCCGGCTAGCACGGAGTGTTTTACTTAAATACCTTAACATTTACCCATTGTATTCAGAATTATGTAAACAAAATTCACCCTTAGTTACATCTAGAACAGTTAATAATACACACTTTATTAAAGCGGATGGCTGTAAGAGTAAATTATTTGTTATACCCTTGGCAAACCATAAAGACGTTTGAGGCTGAGGGAAGTTAATAAGTCCTTAAGTAGCTATCTATATTCCACAGCCACTTTAAGCTATCGTACAAGCGTCGTTAAGGAGTTTACATCGAACAAAATGGCATCCTCTGGTAATTAATAACACTAAGTCTCTAATGCTCCATAATAAAACTGTTTAACTTCTATGCTTACACACGTAGCGATATAAAGATGACAAGTCTCTAAAAAGACAAGCATTTAACTCTTGTTTTCAATATTCTATCAGGCTTTTAGTAACCTAGGGGATTTAAAATTATTGTAGTTCTGGAAGAGATATAAACTTCTACATTCATTTTTGATGGCGAGAATTTACAGATACGACAAGCAAGTTTAAAGGGAAAACACGTCACCCTGCAGATCCCCATACGGTATATTCATTATCTAGCGATCAGCTGATGTTCCTAAATTACTTAACATATGTTTCCTTACTAACAGCTGTTTTCTTATTAATTTAGAGGTTATGTTTCTATTACGATTTTAAAACGCGACTATGCATATATTTCGTACAACTTATTCCATTAATTGTATTGTAGAGCTACATTAACGGGGGATATTTTTCAAATTATATTAAATATAAGTTCCCAAATTGAGTTTGACATATTGAAATAATAGTTGGAATAATAGTACAAAAATATTATTACTTTATAACTAATTAGTAAATTGCAAGACAGAGACGGTTTATAAAGTCTGAACAAGTAAGCAATTTCTGTATCTGTATATCCGCATAAAGTGCGATGAATCTTGTTTTGCTTTTTATTTAATTATATATGAGTAATTTCCATTTGTTTTTGTGTTTAATCTTACATAGTGTTCATGTACCTCAAGTGTGTTTTTACACAACTCATTTACTTGACATATGTTATTCTAATAACAGCTGTTTTCTTGTTCATTTAGAAATTATGTTTCTAAATAGATTTTGAAATACAAATTTGCATATTTCATACGAGTTATTTCATATTTAAGTGTTACTTCAGATGTGGACAGTTATTAGTTCTAATAATATAACGTTAAGTTTAAAATTGAAATACTGTTTGCAATAATAGCAGAAATATATCATTTAAAACAAGGTTTATATGTTAAAGCTGTGGTATTACATTTGAATTATTATCATTACTATTATCATTTCTTGAGCTCAATTATTTTAGGAAATATTTATTTTGAACAAAACAACCGGTGAACTATTTTAGAATAATCTATGTTTATATATCTCTATTGAAACGCATTATATCTTATTTTGCTTAATATGTATCTATGTGGCTACCAGTGGCGGATTTAAGGGGGGGATTTGGGGTCCAAAATACGGAAAAGTGAAAATTTTTAAACTATAAAATAACATTATAAATGTAGACTAAAATGTCATTTCCGATATCTGCGTTCGTCTCCGATTTAAATCTACTTAATAATCAGTAGAACATGTTTACAAATCCATATTATTCACTATAATCCCATACTGTAATCATTATTAAATAGGGCCAACCACAATGTATTAAATAGGTTGTTTACTTTGTAAATATATGGTAAATGGGGCTAAATAATTCGTATGTAATATTACATAGCTGCCCTATAAATATTTCCCTCGGATAGACGACCCTTAGAGTTAACACTATATCTATTATATCTCCTAAATATTTTCAATTCGGGTGGGACCCTCACACCAGCCCTCCCCAAAATATTATTCTAGATCCGATCCTGGTGGCTACCTCACCAAAGTTATAAAGTAAGGTTAAATGTACCAGATAGTTCAGTTTTCCATGTTCTTTGAAGAAATAGTTGGGACGTGAAATTAAAAAAATAAAAGATTCTTCCTAGCACTCAATAGTGGGGGCAAACATCTGGGGTTTATTAGAAAAATAGTTGGTATAGTTAGTAAGATTCCGAGGGGTTGGAGCCAAAACATTCCAGTTCAAAGGTGAAAATTTCTAAATATCCGTGTTTAGCCCTCTCATTTTTAATATACAGATAAATATAAATTAAGGTAATTTAACAGGAAAAAATATTGTTATGATACCACGAATTAATTACCGTAGATTCCTAGATGGTATTATAACGATCGAGATTTTCGAAAAAAAAACATAAAAGTGATTATAAACACTTGTTTATGTGGTGTTCATGTTTTCAAAAAAAATTAAACTTGTATTCGGAAATATAGAAAATTTGATTTTTAAACAAATCTTTATTTCTTAACCTTTTTTTCAACACACCTGCAAACTTGACTAAATGTTTACGTTTATTCGTACTTTCTAACTTTGGTGTGGTCGCCACTGTTACGCCTATATACGAGTAATTCCTATTTGAGGCTGTATGTATTCTCTCACTTGTTGTTCTTTTATCTCTAGTTCATGTATATACAAGTTATCGACGTCACGTTTAACACAAGTACCGCACTAGAGGTCATTATCGGCCACTATAATTTAACAGGTTTTGCGATATTGGAATGTACGATCCACATAATTGCAGAGAATTGGCTCAAATTGTAAGCAAATCATGTGTTACTAATTATGGGCATCCAGATGAGCGAATGCAACATATGCAGCTGATATTATATCTCTAGATACAAGTATGTATATAGGCTGGGTGCATGAATGCGAGTGTTGCATTGTTGGCTAAACACTCTGCACTCTAGTGGAAGCCATTTCAACCTTCAGGTCAGGTTTGCTTTATTCTGATTGAATTTATATCTGAATTTGCATTGCGAGTTATTGCTATTACAAAGGACTTCTTGCATAGTAATGTAATAATATATTATTCCGGCCTGTTGCCGCGTATATTGCAATACCCTAACCAAACTTCGCCTAATCTAACCTAGTATCACATAACCTAATCTAACCTAACCTAACCAAACATCACCTAACCTAATCTAGCATCATCTAACCTAACCTTAAATTACCTCACATATCCTAGCGTCATCTAAATTATCCTAAAATCATTTAGCCTAATCTAACATCACCTAAGCTAACGTAGCATCACCTAACCTAACCTAGCATCACCTAACCCAACCTAGCATCACTTAACCAGACTTAGTATCACAAATCCCGATCTAACAACACCTAACTTAACCTAGCATCACCTAAACTAACCTAGCATCAGATAATCTAGAAACGGTAATAAAACGTAACCTAGCATCACCTTACCTAACTTGAAAAAATCTTTAATGATTTGATAAACTCATATTAGATTACAGGCTATCTCTATATTGACTTTTTGTGATAGAAATTAAATTGATTCAGAATAACCTTTACTGTACACGATTCTCTAAAACTCGCAGGGGGTGCGGACTAACCGCACCTACTGAGAGGGGTTTGGCGTCCATCGCGGCACCGCACACCATACTTACAGCACTCACTTTACTGTTATACGCTTCATTACACAAACTACATACGCCACATTCACAACACAATCACTACATGTCAATACTCACATCTTCTCCTATAGATTTTTGACTGGCCAGCACTTTTGCGAGTTGAGACTGATGAAAAGGCCATAGCTTGACAAACTCTGGTCCGCGATGCTGATGTGAGTTTGCTCTGCCGAGACGTAGGCGCGGTTATTGGTCTACCAGCAGCTTCGGCCCTTGGTCAGGGAGTGTGCGCGATGCACGGGTGTCGAAGCCTGTGCACAGTATTACGAGTGCTCGACCCATCCAGTCGAGGTAAGGAGACAAGCTATCGGCCTCAAATTTCTGAGGGTTGAAGATTATCTTAAAGTGAACCGAGGGTGTACCCGCTCCTATAGTCTCGCCCGTAACGCCCGACACGATGGCTAGCTTTATACAAAATATTGATTCAACTAACCCGACCAATACTTTGAGTTTAAAGAGGTCACGTCAGGATTCACCTGACGAGCCTAGTAATGTAGATTCGTTCAAAACGTAGGGAGGAATTGGTGGTTACAGCCCTCTTTTGCAACTCATGGGTATTTGATGCGTCGTGTAGATCTACCAATTTGTCGGTACTGTGGAAATATCTTCACTATAAAACATATTTTGGTGGATTGTGTTGGTTTAACCAATATTCGTGCCCTTTTTAATGTGGAAGGCAGTTTAAAAGTGGTGTTGGGGGACGATGCCTCGGCCATTGACCGAGTCGTTGCTCTCTTGCACCACGTAAAAGTATTTTTTTGAAATTTAATTTTTTTAAATATAATACTATTTTTTTATATTTATACATTTTTTCTTTGTGTTTTGTGTATATATGTTTATTTATTTTGTTTTACGCTTGGTACAGTGTTATATATATTTACCTATTGTTATATTTGTAAATTATGTTATTCATTGCTATCTGTATATTGTAATATTGTTTACTATTGTTATCTTGTTATTTATTTATTATTGTTTTGGTCGTAGATAGAATTGTTGGTTGTGCTAATGTATTTGTTTATTATAACTTTTAGTTTATTTTTTTAATTATATGTTTTCTTCAGATTGTTAATATTTTTGACGATGATAACCAACATAACAATAATTATAAACGAAGCACTAAACAAACTGGCTGCAAGTGTCGGAACCCGCTTCAGCCTGGCCTGGGTGCAATGTTTGTCACTCATGTGAGCTTGTAATTCTTTCGAATAAAAATCTCCCCACAAAATAACCACATTAAATAATTCAATTTTTCTGGATAGGAAAGCATTATTTAAAATATATGTTAATATTAGGACAAACATTATCAAAGTGAATAAATGTCATGTTTGGATTCATTTGGAAACTGACACTTAAATGCCAGCACCGAAATTGATGGGAATGCTAACTCTTTACATCTGCCATATATGGGTGACTTACAGCAACCATAAACGAAAACAATACACATTTAGAAATGAACAAAGAGTGGGCTTTCATGTATAACAGTTGTTAAACACACATTAATGATACATTTAAACCGATATCTTTGCGGAATTGGCGCCATACTACCTAAAATCTATGGTAACATCTAGAAAATAGCAAAGACTTGTTTAATTATGTGTGAGTACATAGCTTTCTTGTAGATTATTACTATTAAACATAGAACCATAAATAAACAGTTTTTATTTCTGAGGCTCCGATTTTTAGACAGAGGTATTCCAAATTTTATTTAACAAGAAGTTTAATAGCTTTTATTAATAATTTAACAGATATCCGGATAGGCTCTCGCCTGGTAAGCCCGGCTGTCGTGACAGCCAGTTCTCGCGTGCCACTTCCGTCCTACATCTGCATGACGATCTTATCCCTACCGCGAGTGAGGAGATCAAAATTGATTGCCTGTGTACAAAGTTGTTAGGCTCTTTCCATACTTAATGGGAAGACGGGGAAAGGACACAGTATGTTAGGTGTCCCGCTACGAGCGGGATATAAAGACTTGACAAGGCAGAATCACTCCCAGTAAAACCCCATGACATCATGATATGTCACGCAGGAACCTTGCGGATAAGATATCCTGATGCTAAGGGGTAAGTGGAGGTATTACCTTGCCAATACATTGTTAGTGAAACTGCGGGTAGAAGGTAAATGAACATTATCTTCATGAGTATCATTAATAAAAAAAATTGATTGGCATGAAATACAAATCGTTGTAGCTCCAACCCTCGGGATGTGCGTCTACGTTACCTGTAACAAACCTATAAATCAGTTGATTAGTAACTCCTATTTACATGGTTAAATAATTACACTTTAAAAATTGAGATGGACCGTCAGTAAAAACAGCGCCTGTCTGTGCTTATCGTGTGTAGTATCATATCCACCCAAGGAGGAAATGAGTGTCGAAGACATATGTGCATGTGCTTGCTTGCAAAACCTGTTGCCAAGTGTCGTAGATGTTTTTTTTTTATGAAGGGACTTTTAAGTCAATATGTATAGTTTTCAATTTAGTTCTTTTAGAGAATTAAATTAGTCTGCATTTAAGATATCTTCAGTCAGAGAATGAGGTTAGTAGTCCATGAGGTTTTGCAGATTCTGTCACACGACAATGGTTGCGGGGTGCGAATATATGTGCAAGGCTGTTAGTAACAGGACTGGTTTTAAGAGGGGTGTTAGCATGACAGGGTGTTTATTGGGTGGGACGGTAAGAAAAGTGTTTATGCTGGAGGACAAGGTTTGTGTGAACTGGCTGACTGACTCTCTATGTTTTTCTTTTTCTGGTAAAAAAATCTATTTATTAAAACAAGTTTAAACACATCTGTGCGGGGTTACATCTATGCTCTATAATGCAGGTTGCATAGCGTAGAAACTATCTATGTTGGGCGACTTTGCCATTCGCAATACATTTATAAAGAGTGGCATACCAAGGGTGGCATTTTGTACTTTATAGGCGTCAACACGTCTATGTGTACGCACACCACCTGGTAGACTTAACTTAGTACTTCATTTGTTATTCTTGTACATTAATTTACTAAGCAGGATAGACTCAGGATAGATTTAGGTCTCACTTAGAAGGATAAACTTTAGTGATTGCAGCTTCTAACCAACGCCTAACAGGTCCATCAATTTTACAATAAAAGCATAAAATATATTACACTACACACATGAATCAAAGATGGCCACATTCTGATGCTTCATTAAACAAAAACAATTTCTGTGAAATCAATGTAGAAGCAGAGAGTGTGGGGAACCTGTCTAAACTGATAAGTCACATTATTCCTGATGTATGAAAGGACATGACTTGGATTGATTTATGTATTTAGAGATTCCGTCTCGACAGAACGAGCTCAACCTAACCTGAAACGTTTTTGATTTATGTGGCTTTGGATAATGTATAGCCTTCCTGTACTGCTCAGTGAAACACTGTGCTCACAGATACGTGTTTGTCTTGCTTCCCGGTCGCGTGATCAGTGCACAGATGAAGAGAGAGTTTGTATCTATCACAATTTTAGACGAGAATAGGTCAAAATATAAGTGTAATAAAATATGCATTCATATAAATTATTTTCTCATATTGACCATGCGTGTAGCAGTCGCATTTCAGTTTCCTTCGTATTTATTCACGAGTAATAATGTTTAAAGTATTTATATCTGTTTTTTAAATTATTATTATTATTATTATTATTATTATTACTATTATTGATTTTATAGTACAGCAAACTCTCCATTATTCGACGATAGTTCAACCGGATCCCTGTGTTACCGAAAAGCATCATCTCTAATTCACAGGAAAGTGCTCAACGCTATTAATTTCGAGAGTAGCATTAGGTTTTACTGTTTTTGGGGCTCGCTTACTAATGTGTGCCTTTAACCTTAGTGTATAGATATTTACTAGTAACCTTTTGTAAAATATTCTATGTATTCACTTCTACGGCTTTTATTCCATTCAGGCCACAGATAAACAGTTCAGTTCCTTTTTAAAACAGTTTAGTTGCTCTCACTATCGACAGAATACTGTAAGCACAGCAATTTCATTGACAAAGTCGACGACAAACGGAGCGGCGTGTAAATCAATTAAGAAAATTCTGAAGATACTTTCAACAGCATTTTAGTGATTCCGTCTCGAAGGGTAACGTTTGTTTCACAATTTCTGAATTGAAATTGCATTTTAATAAATATATATTTTCAAATTTCATCTACTCCTACTTTTTGTTTCATCCAGAAATATTTTTCCAAAATAATGTCGTTTTCTCTATCAGTACATTTAAATTTTTTAAAGTCATTTAGATTCATTGAGCTTCGAAATCCTTAAAACTTTCATGATTATTTTATTTAATTTCGTATGCCTCAAACATAAAAGAACTTATTTATTATGTAAAAAATAAATAAAAGTATATAATTATTTTATTATTTTCAGATTGACATTAAAAAACAGTTATTTTACTTTAAAACTGTGAGAGTAAATACAAATTTAATATTATTTTTCAACTTTTCTGTTAGTTGTATATCAAATACTTTACAAATAAAGAACCAACAAAATGCAGTGTTAATTATTAAACCTCATTGTAGGCGATATTATCGAAAGTAGTAGAATCGACTTTGATATTCACAGTCGTAGTGTAAATCAAGGATAAAGAAGATCAGGATAGGTTGGTTTGTTATAACCGAACTGAATCTTTGCGGAACACCTGATGCGGAAGTAATCAGAGTAGAAATCATTCTACTTTTGAAATCAACAGAGGTAGTCGTACAGAAACATTTCGGTGTTCATTTCACTCTATACAATAGATTTATCCTCTTGGAAACTGTTCTTATTTTCTAATTAAAATATTTTACGACTAAAAGGAAGCATTAGAAACACAAATTTGTGCAAGTCAATTCCTACCTAAGCGAGCAAACAAAACTTTTACTATAGGTAATTTTTATTAAATAATTAAATTAATATAAATAAATTAATATAACAATGCTTTAAAACAGACGTTCTACCACATAACCTATAACATAAAATCATCTGTTTTATGAAAACATATGTTATCACTTTATTGCAAGCCAAATGATGCGAAATAATATAAATAATATTGCTTAACTTGCCTTTTCTGTGAAAAGTGTTTCTCCCCGATAAACTAAAACTGATTCATTAAATTTAATTATTGAAGTATTGCATTGTTAAAACTGTAGTAGCATCAAGTGGCATTCCCTAATAGTTTAATGCATTTAATTTTAACTTGAGAGGATGATTAAAAAGTATTTAATTGACGATTGAAAGTTTTAACAATACATATGTATAAAGAAAGTGTAAACTAATAGTAGTAATTGAATGAATAAGATATTAGTTACGATTAAAAACATTAAACAGCATCAAATCGATAAAGAACTATACAGCCTAAACGCTACCTGAAAGTATATGATTTCTAAGACAATTTTAAACAACGTAGCTGTATTTATTAGAAAAAATCGAAAAAACAAGAAGGGATCGAGACCCTTCCGTGGCTGTGTTAGTTAAAAGACATAAGGAATCAATTATAACAATGGATTGATCGTATAAGTAGGATTAAGGATGGTAGATTTCTAAGGCTGAGATTCCTCATGAAACGGTTGACGTAATGTTGTCATCGATTGAAAGGTTCCACTCCTAAATTTTAAAATAAAACATAGCCTACAATTAAAGAAAGGATGTTGTCATGAAAACTAACAACAAAGCGTCTCTCACTTTACAAATTTTCCGTCTATTGAAACCTTTAGCTACCACCTGCTCCTCCTATTATCTAGAGGCATACCCAGGTCACATGTTTGCATAGTAGCTAGCGCCCACGGTGACGTCACTTCGCTAACTGCAGTCATTCTAATACAATAATAGGAAACATAACTCAGCGAGTTTAATTAATTGAAAGGCCCGGCTATAAACTTTATCGCTAATTGCTCGACCAACTTGTCCCAAAGCCGTTTCTAACAAGATAAACTTGTGTAATTGTGTGGCGTCATTTGAAGTAGGTTTAGTAACCATTACGCCTAACCATATAAATTAGTCTCTAGACCAGTTCATACTAATTTAATTAGTTATATTTAGAAAACATCCAACTAAACTATAATAGACTATTATTTAAACTTTAGAGTTTTTATATTTTTCTGTTTCAAGGGAATTAGCTCAAAAGATTTGTTTTTGTTAATATTCCATTGATTTAAAAGCGATTTGAAAAATATGGCTTCTTTTATTGTATGGATACAAATATCTTTAATGAATTTGAGATGAAAAATAAGTGTATTTAATGTCTACGAGACGAGGCGGTGGGACATATTATTTATATGGGTTACGTGGGTTAAATATCATACAAAGGGAAATTGTTAAACTATATACGCTATGGTGAATTTAAGTTCATTGCTATCAATTTAAATGTGTGTGGTTGGAAAGGATTGAAAACTCTTATCTATGATATTAACTATTATTTATGATCTATAAGCTTTGTCCATAACCTTTAACAAAGATGGAACTAAAACTTTTTACAAACTATGTTACATAATCTGTATTTGTTATAAGTTATTTGGGTCTGTAAAAACACGTAAAGTCAGATATTAGTTATTTATTTTTAGTTTTTGAAGTCACATGTTAAATGGGTTGGATTAGTTAAATGATTTCCATGAGTATATGGGTTACATGGGTTAATTTGATTAAAGAGATGAATTGGTAAAGTATTTTAAGTAAATACAGCCAAGGCGAATTTTAAGCTTTTCGTTCCAATTTCAATGTGTGTAGTAGAAAAAACATTGGAGTATTTTACTTATAATTTAACCTAAACATTGACTCAAGCATAGCAAGAATGCATTTATTTCCCGCTCTCTAATATCAGCAAACCTATCTACGATCGGGTCATTCTCGAATGAGCCAAAAGTTTTAAACATTATGTCTCGCGTATGACGTGGATTATCATTTGCCAAAAGAATTTTCGAGCTACTCCATTTGTATTCCTAGAGAATGCCAAATATAGCAATCCGTGCAATTAAACGAAGATCTTTGAGTTGATTCAAACATAATCAAAAGGTTGCCTCTGTGACTTCAGGATTGTCATGGCAAATGCTGGTCTAACTGAGAATTGATGTATTTGAATACTACATCCAAGTTGACTCTGACTTGAAACCAATGTAATTATAGGAATATAATTTTTTTTTTATTCGAAAAATTGATAGGGTTTTAAAGACAATTTTCACTTAGCCCATTAGATTACTGAGATTAAAAACACCCGATATATAATTATAAATTAAAAATATTTCAAAAACAAGAATACTTTTAATGAATATATTTATTCAAAGCTTTTCGCCGATAAAATAGTACCAGCATCTTCAGGAAAATAATTATCTAATCTATAGATAATTTATATATATATATATATATATATATATATATATATATATATATAAATTTTGATGACAATCCCTAGAGTAGTTTTCTATAAAACAATTTTAAATATATATATATTTTCTGAAAATTTTCATTTAGCCCATTGGATTGATGAGGTTGAAAACCCCTTATATACCAATTTTGGTTAAATCCCTTGAAGTAGTTTCTGAGTAAACATTTACACACATGCGTATTTACATATATATAATTTTTATTCGTCTAAGAGTAATAAATGTTTTAAAAATTATTTTGTTTTATATAAATTTCACAAAGGCTCATAAAACTAAAACACAAGATTTACATTTTGAGTTATTATTATTATTCATGAAGGACCCTTATAACCCATATGACCATATGGGTTAATTGGGTTACATGTATTAAATGGGTTACAAAAGAAAAGTGATAAAAATGTTTTTTTTAGTTGGGATCGTATATATTTTCAAAGTTTTTGACCTTTGCGTAGAAAAATCAAAAATAAATGACCTTGTTTTAATAGGTCATCCATTAAATATACTACAAGTAATAAACGAATATAAATCGTAAACCTTTGAAGAAATACTAAAATAATTTTTTATTGAAGTTAACAACATTTTCCTAAATAATTGAGTGTCTAAATATTTAGGTAAATCAATTAAAATTAAAAGGATATATTAGACTCATACCGCACTCAGTAGTGTACCCTGTATATTACGTTTCTTGAACACAATAATGTTACCTTAGATTACAATAACTACAAAGGAAGTACAGCGCCGCATTCAGACGAATATGCTTTCTACAAATGTAATATATCTGTCAAAAGGAAGGTTGTATTATTGAAAAGGGCAGGAACAAGGTTAGTTAAGAAGGATGAGTGACATGTCGGTTCAGAGGCGATAGGTTTTGCAAATAACAGCACATTCACTGTTGCCAATCTATCAAAACGTCTTGCTACGTAGAATATCCCATATGTCATTCTGTTGGCAGCTACATGAATTTCGCAAGGAAATTTAGTCAGGTGGTTTTCTGTTTCAGCTTTAATATTCATGATGTATGTCTTTTGTGAGAAACGAGAATATATTTTGTAAAAACTGCTCAAAACCTTTTGCCAACAATAATTGTCAACATTGTCTGGCATAGTTTCTCTGTTAAAAGGCAATAGAGTTTTCTGTTATTCACGTTCATTATATAAGTAGAAAACATTATATTATACCCTAAAGCATGTCTAACTCTAGCTACTTCAGCGCCACGTAGTAGTGTAACTCTGTTCTAAATACTTAAGTGATATTGTTTATTCTTTTGATCGACGGCATCAGGTTTACTATTTTTTTCTAGTTTTCAATTCATTATTTAGCAAAAGCTAATCTGTGATGTTAATTTCTGTTGTCAGACAAAAATTACATATAATTATTACTATCCATTCTCATAACATTGGTATAAGAGATTAACATGCGCGAAATTAATATTAAAATGTGAACCGAATATTCAGACACGTCAAAGTAACACATTGGGATTAGTTGTATTTACGTAGAGTTATATATTTATGAGCGTCCCTGAGATGTGAATATATAATTTAAATGTATTCTTAATGGCATTGCTTTAGTGACGTAATGCGATCAAGACATCTGAGAAACACGCGCGGCTTCAAAGGGAAATGAAACTTTGATTAATTTAAAAGGCCGTTGGTTGCAGGACTCGACTTGTCAAGAACAAAATGCGACGACTCGTGCTGCTGAGGATGAAGTCGTGCATTGCTTAAAACGTTTTTAAGGAGAGAAATCGGATTCTCTAAAATAATTATTCAAAATTTTTTTAACTTTGAAATTCCTAATATGATCATCTTTATTTCTGTTAAGAATATTTGTATACATTTAAGTATATTATTCTGCTTTTCCTAAAACCAAAACAACATTTTTCGCTGTCGCGTTTCGGATTAACTCCATTATCAAAACTTTAAACCGTACTCCAACTCTATCAAAACTCTAAACAATATTTTAATTTAATTATTTGATAACGTAAATCCTAAAAGAGACAAGAGAAAAATAGAAGTAAATTGTTCGTCATCTAGGGTGGTGTTCACAAAAGTCGTCCAGGCAAGAGTACAGAAGAATATATGAGGTACAAGTATATGAGAGTACAGAAGAAATCCAGAAGGATGTCATATTGAACCCAATGAGAAGAACGATCTTCGTAGCTATACAAAGGAACAGTTTGTATGTAAATTATAAAATAAACTTGTCTTAAATAAAAAGCAGAAATAATTTGGTTTGGAGAGTTATTTAGTGGGTACATTAGTCGACATTTAGAAGCGTAACCGGGAGCTACCACTTAAGAGACAAACCAAAACTCAGATTTATTGCTGCGAAAGGAAAAATGACAACCAGTTCAGACAAAAGGTTATTTTAAAAAAACTTTATTCTTTGTATATACAAATGAATATATGTATGTATGTATGTATGTATGAGCCTTATGCATTACCAAACCACTGATCCGACCGCAATTAAACTTTGGGAAATTGTTGAATACTTTCCGGGCATAGTAAGGTTTCTGTCATACTAAGTCTCAGGGGCGTCGCCAGGGAAGCACAGGTGACAAGAGAAGCGCTTAAAACCAATTTATTTTAGCAGAAATATATTAACTTATAAAATGGCGTTAGGATTAAAACAAAACAGCTTCGCGACAACATGACCATTTTTTTCGTCGTGTAATTTTCAAGTACCAAAATAGCATAATATATGATTTTCTATCTTATCTTAGGTTATTTCACTGAATATATTCCAAATGGTGGTTCCTAAGAGACACTCAAAATATTTAAATTATTTTAAAAACATTCCAAAGCCTTTTCTGTACAATTTGTTGTTTCAATGTGTGTAAGGAAAAATCAAAAAATATTATTTATCAGAGTACACTTCAATAAATAGCATTCACTCAAGATTATATACTATTCTCAGACTTTTCTCGATCGACTTCCTAAAGTTCAGCTGTTATAATCAGTTCAGCTAATGTTAACACGCCATTAATTACTCGCAGGGTCAGCTAGTTAAAAATAAAGGTCGCGGTTGAAACAGAAGTAATAAGTCACAATAGTGAGCATATAATGGAATTTTACTGTAACATAAACCTCTGATTGCTAATTAATAGATTGGATACATTCTATTTATATCATGAAGCAAGTAAATAGTCACAACATCTGTTCCAAATGTGCAGAAACAAATGTTGTTCATTGTCACTTTAAACAAGCCAATGTTTGCATAACTCTTGCCAACGCTGAAACAGTTTACATTAATTATGACATTGTGTGTAAACAGATGCATTATAATATAAAAAATAATTAATTACAACTAAGTAATGTTTGCAGGCAGATATTTGTTGGGAGAATTAACTAATAAATATTACTTTGATTAATACATTTGGATTAATTATTAATTAAATCACCGTTACAGGCAGAAACGCGTTATTAAATTCAGTCTGGGTAAAAATAAAGTTCTTTCAAAACGTTACACTTTTGCAAATACCTGACATTCTTTTGCTTTTAATTTTGTCGCCACATGTAAAATGCAATTCTAATTTCATTCTTTCCAAAGCTTGATTAGTTCATTTTTCATTGTCATGCCTACATTAACAATGGCTATTTTATTGTTGACTAGCTCGTACATTGTTGACATTTTAGTACTTTATCCTTTCTTATTAGGGAACAACCTAATTTCCTAATCATTATGCCACTTTAACATTTCCAACATAAATATCCCTACTGGTTATTATTTCTCCTTGTTATAGTTTCGGCCAAACGAACCTACCGTGTTCATGTCGCTCTGTTTGTAGTCCTTTCGAACTGGTTATGGCTATTTACTCATAGCTTTGTCTGTTCTAGGTGCCAAGTAAATCTCTAGTACTTGAAGATTTGCATTTCTAAGCCTCTTTTGAATGTTTCATTACTCATTCCCTTGCATTAAAATAACCAATCAATGCAATCTCTATACTACTCAATTACGTTGCATGTATACTCAAACGTGAAATGTTTTAGCTCGCCTTACGTTCTGAGTTACTTGTCTGGTTTCCCCATCACACAACACAAGGGACTTCAATTGTGTTATGTGGACCTTGTTTATATATTTAGCCAATATTAATGTTGGAATTATTGATTATATAAACGTATTACAGATCCTAGTGAGACATTACCATCTGTCAACCCCTATTCATGCAGGTTCCTACCTCTTGCTTTGCGTCAGTAACAAATCAAAAATTGTGAACATTTAGCATTTCTATGGATTTTCTTCGCTTTTATATCTTCCTAAATATACTCATCCCCCCCCACTCAGTCAGTTGTACCCCTTCCTATAATATATTGTTGGTCGTCGCTAATTTACATATGTCTAATTCAATTTCCTATTTTATTTTCATATTTCCTTAAGGTAATAAATAGTCTGAGGTAGGAGGGAGGGATTAGGTTTGGGAAAGAGTCTCTAGTCTGTTATATAGGGATCACTTCTGTAGAGTCTCTGACCCGAGTCGCACTACAGGTTCTACCAGTGACATCTGGAAGTAAAAGCTTTACGAAAATTATCATTCTTGGTTCACGTTTTAGGCTCACGAGTGATAAGGTAGATCCCTGATTCTTGAAAAGGCAAGTTGTATATCGAGTTTATGATTTTATCGAAGAAAGATTTGAAGATTGTCAGAATGCTTCTTGTTCCGAGGCTAGTAAAACCTTCAGGGGATGTTTGTAGAAATTACTTTTTGTTAACAATATTATATATATATATGAATGGAAAAACTGAAAGTAAGAGAATCGAATACATAGTATGTTATACGACTGGCTAATAATATATGTGTATACACGTTTAAACGAATGGACGGGTTAACACACACGTTATTAATGGAACTGCAAAAATAGTAAAACCTAATAGAGTATTCCCAATTTATATCGTTTGACACTGATCGTCACGACGATCCGCTTTAGTTAGACCAGGTTCCGTATAAATGAAGCTCGTATAATCGGGTTCCGGATGAATGTGGCACTGGTTAGCGGAACCGGATGAACAGAAATTGTAAAAGTTGCGACTTTACTACATTTAAAAAAAAATAATAATATCCGTGAATAATTAAAGCTATGTATATTAACGCAAAATCGTAAAGAAATATATACACAAAGTAATGACAGAGTTATTGGATTTAGTAAATATCTATTCAATGTTCCTGATTAATGACATGTATAAATTAAGACCCAATGTAGATATACAGTGTTAATATTTTAACTTATTTTCATCTCAGTGTATGAAAGACAGAAAATACACTGTCTATTTTCGTCTCTTTCTTTATCTGTGCACTGATCACGTGACCTGGAAGCATAGCAAACACGTCTCTGTGAGCACAGTGTTTCACTGAGCAGTACGGGAAGACCATACATTATCCAAAGCTACATAAGTCAAAAACGTTTCAGGTTAGGTAGCGCTCGTTCTGTCTAGATGAAATCTCTAAATACATAAATCAATCCAAGTCGTGTCCATTCATGCATCTGGAATAATGTGACTTATCAGTTAACACAGGTTCCCCACACTCTATGTTCTCTATTAATCTCACCGAAATTGTTTTTGTTTAATGAAGCATCTGGATTTGTTATTTTTCATTCACAATTTATTAAAATGTGTGGAAGTTAAATTATTGTAGGCATATAATGTTGAAACGTTGCGCCTTTTACGTGCGACTATTGGTAACAAAAACCTGCATATTTCAAGGAGGTAAACTGATTTCTTAGGATTTCTTTAATGACGCACAAAGTGGATGTAGTATATACAAATGCATTGTATAAAATGGGTTTTCAGCAGCTTCGTGTTAGACTTCGCGTAAGGGGGTGGAGTCAAACTTAACTAAGTACAGGAGGGGCAGTTAACCTGTACGGATTAACGGTATATAGGAACTTTGGTTTAACCTGCACATACCGTGCCGTGTCTCAAAATAAATTGATAAAACGTGACAGAAGAAATGAGAATCATTGAAAAATAACCTTAATGAGTGTACGACTATTAGAATATTTTCCATCTAAATATAGTAAAACCCCTATAGCCGAAACCGGGGTTAACCGAACGCTCGGGTATAGCCGAGTATTCCGTACATACGCCCGAAGCGCCCGCCGCCAGGTGCCGTTGATGATCCGGCCGGGCAAATTGACCTACCTCGTGATACCTACCTTACGCGTCTACACGTTAAACATCCTGCAAAGATGCTTACAGTAAAAAAAACTTTTATTTGATTTGATAAACAAGTGTTACCTTAAAACACTCTTCATTCCCCCCTCTTATTTCGGATAAGATCGGTCACTATATATCAAACACGTCTGCGTTCCGTATAAATTCAAACGTAAAAATGTACTGTAAATCAACGCGTAAAACATGAAAAGATTCAATCGATCATGACTTCATTGGACATGGTAAAGTGACAATAATATGCGTCTAAACGTATACAGGGCGATATTATTTGTAAAGGGTTTTACTGAGTGCTGTCAACACGGCGCGCACGAAAGGAAGATACAAAATGATTGATTATGTCGTTCGACGTTCCCTTTTCCGCCCTTTATTTAAGGGTTGTGGGATCGAGTGTGGTAGCTTCAATGAACTGAATAGGGTTAACGAACCACAGTACAACCAGAAGAGGCTAAACCCTTTACAAACACACCAACACGGAATACCCGTCTTATATAGATAATGTTTTTGTAACTTCTATCATGGTCATCATTTATTGTTTTGTTAAATATTACAGGATACAATGTAATTTAGAAATAAAATTAAAAATGTAAGTTAATTATACTAAATAATAAATTATAAAGAAGCCTAATATCTATAGATATTAACTTTGGACAGTATAATGCGATAAGCGTGTGCTTACAGCGTTGCCGCTTCTACACGACTCAATTGTCTCACATTAAGTGGCACATTTTGTACTGAAGGAACAATCGGTAGTGCTCAAGACACAGCCCTGAAAATATTAAAGATAATTTCATTTAAAATTACTATTTCTTGTTCAGTTAAGTTTTAATGGATTGTTCCACTCTTGGAATTTACTGGTATTATGTATTTGACTAATGAATGTGCAAGAGCAGAATTTGGGCAACAATCTGAAGATAATTCTACTCAGCTAATAACAATGAAAAGTAATGTCATTTAATGAGTTATAATACAAAGGCTTTATGGAAGTAAATTTATTGTAAACGCTATTTTTCTTCACATTATTTTGCCTTGTTATTTTAATTGCTTTATATTTTAAAGGGTCATACTAAACGAGTACACTAATATTTATTACATTTACTTCCTTTTTTTATTTTACGTCGAAAAGTTGTATAGTATTTAATATAAATATGGTAACGTTAAAAGAAATATAATTATAAAAATATACGATACAGTTCTATTAGGGAAATAATTATTCGAAAATTGTATTTTATAAAACAAAAACAAACATAACCTTTCAATGAAGAAATATATGTTTTATATATTCATTCACACAAGTACAAAGACACTTTAAAAAAAATATAGTGAATGACACTTTATGTTAGTACAAAGTTTTCAAATTCTGATTTATTAATTAAACCTTATAATGAATGGATTTATTTTTATAAGGGAGAAAATCCTTTCACAAAAGGGAATATCTACACTATTTTCTTGTGTCTAGTTTGGCTTAAAATAAGTAATAACATACGATATCATAAAACAACTGATTTTATGTTATATCGTATGTTTGTTATGTAGTAAAACAGCTGTTTTAACGCGTAGGTTATGCTACTTTATACACATTATTAGTACTTATTTAATAAAACGTAAATAAAATAAAATTTGTTTTTGTTGTCAGGTATGAATTAACTTTGAATGATTTTTTGTTTATATTACCTCTTTCCAATGAAGTAAACTAAAAACACTTGTTCACTAGAACAGAATATAATTAACAGCAACTTCACCCATCAAATGTCTACTTCTAGAAAACAAAATACTTCCCATATTGCGTAACACGTGCTTTACATTTTACATTACAATACATTAGGCTTAAAATACAACGATATCGAGTTCAGCAGAAATGATTGCAAGTTGGACGATAAATCTATCTGCAGTTAACGTATAAATTGGCGTTATTTCGTGCTCTAAGCGTTTCATTGTTTACAGTAACCATGGAAACGAACTAAATCAATATCTACTAAAGTTTAAAAATATTTTCTAAGAGTTGTAGGGGGTGGCACTTGATGTTAATACAGTTTTTTGAAATAATAATTAATTTTAAATAAATATTTTTAATAATAAAATTTTCTTTCTATTTTGCTACTTAGTTTTTTTTATTGTATCACACACACACACACACACACACACACACACACACACATACACACACACACACAAATATAAATATATATATATATATATATATATATATATACATATTTGTAATAGCTGTAATTATTTAAGGAAAAGTAACTGAAATAAAATTTTCTTTCTTGACCTAAGTAGGAATTGGCATAAAATATTTTTATTTATATATCTTATATTAACTTTGTTGTCTCATTAATCACGGCTCAAAGTTTATAAATACAGAAGACAGTCTGGTATTATTATTATGGAGGGACATGTGCATTATTTCAGTGTCAATTAGTCCTGTTAATTACCAGAGGATGTAATTTTGTTCGGTTTGAAGTCCTTAACGACACTTCGCGATAACTTTGTGGAATATATAAAGCTACTAAGGACATGGCGAACTTCCCTACGCCTTCCTCCAACGTCTTCATAGTACAACAACGGTCTTTAACGCACACGTTACGCTAAAAACCATTCACGTTAATAAGGCGGGTATTTTAAAGTTCTGTAACTTGATCCGTATATAAAATCGTTAAAATAGTTTGTGAAAATTAAAAGTAGAATATCATAGTGTATTTATAACGAAGTATGAATATTAGTGAATTTAATATATATCGAAGTAGAAAGCATAGTGTATTTAGAGTATCATAATTACCTGCCGCTACTACCATTGACACACTACACGTTGACGCGTTCCGGAGGACCACCTTCAGTCAAAACTTTTTAAGAACTCCTAGAGTGTGACGATGCTGGGGATGGCAGGTAATAATGATACTCTAATTAAGAATACATATCCTAGGGGAAAACTAGAAATTTATTAAAAGTATAGTGTATTTTAGTTTTTACGAATTGCCCTACGTTTATATTAAAACAATGATTTTGTGGTTTGAATTCAAGGATATATTATTTAAAAAGAAACAAAAATTTTCTTCAAGGTATCGAAAAACAAATCAAATAGACTACACGTTCAGCAATAAACATAATGTAGAAATGGAAATTACTTTCAGGACGGATTTAATGTCCGAGCATGGCGAGGTATGTGAAATATCTTACCGTGCAAAAATTCTTTAATTAACTTGAAATAAAGGTTTGTAAAGGTCTGATCCAAGCGGCATGTTTTTGTTTAACGGCAGAATATTCTTCAAAGCAAAAAACAGAACTTTATGCCTTGATTTAAAGTTTCAGACATTTTAGGATATCCTATTACTTAATTTTTTTTTCTTTATCTACCTTTATTTTTTCAATGGTCTGTAAGACAATGACTCACTTATAACCGTTTCCGGACGGTCTCACTTCGTCTCAACATCTTTACTAATTGTGTGAAACCACCCCTTCAAGCAAATTCAATTAAAGTTCGAAGAGTTTGATTTAGTATGTCCTCTCTAATTATTTCTGATTAGAATAGCAATATATCCCTCTCCTCCAATCAAGCATCTATCGTAGACACCCTACCGGAGCTCCGCTGTACGTAACCAGAATCAACCCTTTAGAGAGATAAGTCCAAGTCGAAGGATGTGCAAAGTAGAGATATTTATGTAAATTTAAGTAGAAAACCCTTACAAAATTAGGTCGAAACTGTTAATTTAGGGGTGCAAATAGATACTTCAAGAGTTTGGACTACACCTAAAGGCGTCGGTTATCTGAAGGTAACGTGTCAGAAACTTGTATCCGAACATGTAAAATGTGTTGGAAAATATTATTTATATATCAAAGAACACGTACATGCGGAAGTGGTGCGTGGAATATTTTCTATTTTACATCAATCTAAATGTTTTATAAAATGTAAACTGTAGATTTATACATAATATAATATATATATTTGATTATCCGAACAACTCCCTAGTTCCATTAAGTTCCGATAATCGACTCTGTACTTAACCTGTTATAGACTCCTATTTTATTAAATTGTAATTATTGTCAATTCAACTAAAATAACTAGTAATTTAAACTAAAATAATAATTTTTAATAATGTATGTAAATTGAATTATTGCTGAAGTAATGTTTTTACAGTGCATAATATTTAACCGTTCGACTTACACGTTGTTATGCAAATATCTCTACAGGAAGAGAAAAAATATAAAATATGTCAAAGTGTTACATTAAATAATAAAACTAGACTAATTTCCACGAGGTTGTGGAATTATAGTAAACAGTAAAATCCCGACTAAAAATTACCTTCCACATCACGCCATGTAATGAAGCAATAAGCAATAATTAGTAGCCACGTTTAATTTTACCTCATTACCGGGTAGTTGTCAGTGTATGGACAGAGTGCTCGTTATAGGAATTAATTTTTGTAACGGACTGTAATTGTGGAGGAATGGGTCTCATCATCTGTCGTTAATCAGATTTACGGTGCATCTGATAAAATGTACCGAATGCCATTTGATAATAAACACATTGGGATAATAGAAAAAGTCTGTCTGCAGACGTGCCTTTGGGTAAGGTCACCCGAAAGTGGATAGAGTTCTGATTGCACTACCTGGACCGAACTAACTAGACAGAGTATAGGAGGTGCGGAAACCTGGCCGTTCAGAAGTTTCTACTAGTCCCGTGTAGTTCTGGAACAGTGGTCGAACCGCTGTCACTAGAGGTGTTCGTCTCTTCCCATTGGCAGGACTGTGACCAGTCTAGCCCTTATAGTAAGGTTGAAAGATTGTTGCTATAGAGGTAATTCAATAGCAGATGTTTGCCGATGTATCTGTGTTTATGATTGTTGTAGAGCATAAGCTCTTCTAAAACTGAAATAAAAATATGTCTTTTACAATAATTAATTCATATTTTGTTAATGTTTGACTCCGCCTTTATAATCGCTACAAGAAGGTAGTACACAGCTTGTGTAT
The DNA here is from genome assembly GCA_036971475.1 of Prosapia bicincta. Lineage (NCBI taxonomy): Eukaryota > Metazoa > Arthropoda > Insecta > Hemiptera > Cercopidae > Prosapia > Prosapia bicincta. The sequence continues at coordinate 783,534 of JBAIZL010000055.1, forward strand.
GTGATGGTTTTAATCGCAAAAGTTTGTCAAGTATTTAATTCTTTAGTGATGACGTATCAAAAATATTTCAAACAGATTTATTGTAACCTAACCCGTCTTTATCTAACATACTATAAACTGACCTGATCATACATCGTGCGTGATATCTTTCAACCAGTAAGCTTTAGTCTAAAACGCCATGTTGAAAGGTGAAGATATTTTACAAAAGTTCAACTAGAACAATAATATTTTTCTAGGGTTGCAGCTTTCGAATGCATATTTTAGTATGTTTTCAATATTTACCTCTGTAGACATATGTAACAGATTATGCGATAGTTGGCATTCTTAACTTTTTTTTGTTTTTGTTCTATTCGATAAGTATGCTTAGCAAGCTCTACTAGGTGAAATATTAACATGCATTATAAGATTTCGATCAGCTTTAATGTGTGTAGGTCGATAGTGCTGGGTTGGACTGGATTAAAATGTGGTAAAAAAGGGGAAATCTCCTTAGCTTAGTTATGTTAGTAATCCCTTAACATAGAGTAGCCTACTGGGACATAATATACAATATTTAAAAACAGTATTCCCTAACCGTTGTCGGATGATAAAAAATGTTAAAAATGAAGTAATTAAGTGAAAAACATTTATCTAATATCTTCCTAAGTTTTATTTCTATTTCTTTAAAGTAAACTTCTATTTAAAGTAATATAAACCGTAAAGGGTACAATTTACTGGAATTCGGCCGCATTTAAATCTGTAAATTTAAAACCTTCGTGCATTTACCATACATATAATTTCAATGTGTTAAAATTAATGTGTATACAAAACTGTAAGATGATTCATACGGTTATGACGTCATTGGTAAGGTAAAATGAAAGGACATGCTTCTAAACGTATACAGGGCGTTAGTGTTTGTAAAGGCTTTTACTGATTGTTGTCAGCGGCGCGCACGAAATGAGGATACAAAATGATTGATTATGTTTCTAAAATCTCGTTTTTTATATCTTTATTTAAGAGTTGTGGGATGGAGATGGCAGCTTCAATAAAATGAATAGGTCTAATGCACTGCAGTGGAGTATCTCATATGGAGGTCCATAGCAATCACCAAGCACATTATAACTAAACCTTAAAAATAGAAAGAATAAAACACTTTTTTTTATTAGTAAAAATAATTTTACAAAATAGAAACCAACAACGTAAAACGCAAGAAAAAACATCTTCATTTTGGGTGGCACAAAATAAACATAAGCTGCATCAAAAGAAGTATTAATTGGAATTTTCACTTTTTAACGGAAGAAAAAAAGTTTACAAATAAAGAAGAAAGCTGTCACATCGCAGTAGTATGAAATATTTTTTAATTAAGAAGAACAAAAAATAAACTTTAGTTTATATAACTTAGTCTCAATTCTGCCTCTAAATGCACTAAAAGTTACAAGCTTGCCTAATAAGACCATTAAATTATAGAGATCATTTTTGTTTTTTATTTAACATCTAACAACCACCAACTTCTTTTTGTTCGCCTCCTTCCAACAGTTGTATCTATCTTAGTGCTTCCCTTCAACATGGTTATCTTTCTTAATATAACTTGTCTCTTTTTCCTCAATTTTCTTTATGAAATTCGTCACTTTTCCTTCTTTATTTCACCCTAATGTTTATTTTTAGGACGTTTTCACCATGTACCATATATTTGACCAGAAAGTTAAGAAGAGTCGGAATAATGTCCTCCTTGTCACCATTCCTCTCTTTTCACTATCTTGGATACTCCTCTACACTTCTCCACAACACTTTGCCGTTATCAGAATGACACAAGTGTATTGTAGCCCAAAACGTGGAACAAATAAGACCCCTCTAATATTCCGCCGACAGTCAGGGTCCAAGAAAGACTCTGCGTCAAGGAAGACAAGGGTTTCCTCTTCCAAAAGGTTGCATCAATTATTTGTATTTATTATTTCTAACAATACACCTTTACACCTGGCCATAGTAACTACTCTTTGGAAAGGTTTTGCTTGAAGTAGAGCCTTAATGTACGAATCGCTTGTTAATGGTGGTTAACCTTGTTATAAGTCAAACCATTATCTTATTAAATTTATTTCCCGTGGTTGTAAAATATTACAAACGCTGTAGCCTACATTATTCTGCGATCTGACCCGCTTTGCATCTGCTGCAATATAAATAAAAGCGAGTCCCGACATGTGGTCGCTGCGCCGCGAGATACCGTACTGCAAACACAGCGAGGGTAATGCATCCCTTTGCACTCTTACTCTACTTGTGTACAACATCAATAAGGTCTTGCTTTTAAAGAAATTAGAATTACGGAGACTACCACACTATCATAAGTACCCTTTAAGTTGTATTCCTTTTTATAAAATAGAACGAAATAGTGGCATTTGCTTGAAGTGATAATTTAGCTTTATTTATTCGTATTCAATCCTAATTTCGTTAAATGTATTTAAAAATGAACCACAAATCTTTATTCGAAGCTTTCCCCAGTTTCTATATAATACTAGTTACTCCCTTTTCGCTTTCATTCCCAGCTTCTCTTTTGTCTTTAGTCTCAAAATAAACTTGCAAAAATTATGCCTCATCTTTAGATCTGTCCTTGTAAACTTTGCTTGCTTTATAGTTATAGATGTTGGTTTCGAACCATCTTCAACAACCGGTTTTGCTCCGAAGTATGAAAACTTATATAATTACTATTATAAACTCAAATTCATTAAGGTTATTTTTAATCTTCTATGACGTCACAAAACAGTTCGAATTGAACTCACTAACTTATGTTTAGAACTAATGGTTTATTTTGGATTTTTTTAGTATTTCAAGGTTTATTTATAAATATTTACTTTGTTTAGTACGTCTATGGCTATTTATAAGTTTGTAAATCGCCTTATATAACATTTTTGGTTTTTGGCATTTTATAAGGTAATTAAGGAATTCTTAAAATTATTTGATGTTTATTTATATTGATGATATTGATTAAAAATTGCAGAGTTGTTGGTTTTTATACAGACAGTATTGTTTTAAACACTAGACTTAGAATCAGGTAGTATTTTACGAAGATTTTATGGTCAACAAAATTTGTTACTAACATTGCTTCATTCCAACCATGGTATGGTGACAACCAAGTATGATTGTGGACGCCATTATGCATAACGTAAATAGCACATCTGTAGATAAGAGTGCCAGGGTCTTTGATAACATTTGAGACAGTACTTGTGGCTAGAGAATAGAATCATGGTAGGGATGTGCCATTCCCCTGAGAAGAATGATAAAGAATTATGTCGCATATGTGTAAGCCGTTCTACATAAGTTAGGCCTAGCGTCTGCCAGTGCCATATAAGAATTGATATGTTTTAAGGGATGAATTGGGGTTGTACCTGGAGTGAAAGTGCGGAAATAAACCACACCTGATTCTGAAGAATTAAACATATTTCCTATCGAATGCAAATTATTTAATTAATTTGCGTGCAGCATTCGTATGTAGGATAACTTGTACACATGAAATATGCATTTACTAGTCAAAGATATTTAGTGCATGTCCTAGATAGCTAAGCTTCTATCACCAGCCGCTCCTCATTAAATTTAATTTAATATTCCACTTAGGGGTGAATCCATTATCCTGCTCCACATTCATCCCCCCACCTGACGTACATCAGACCCAACACAGAGATAAGGGTTTCCTATTTTTACCTTTCATATATTTACCTAAATAGATTACAGACATTTTTCTCAATTATTACTCAACTTTTGAAATCTAATAAAAGTAATATTTATATGAAATAAAAAAGATATATTTATACAGGTTACAGTGGTTTTTAGGTTATTCTTTTTGCAAAAATGTGACCCATTTATGTTTATTCTCTTTTAATTACAATACATCCGGCTATGATGTGTCCGCACCTCTTTTTTTTATCAGTATTTCTATAATACTTTTAATAATCAATCGATCAACTACAGCACATTCTGGTCTTACGGCATGTCCATCAAGGCCCTGCAACTAAAATTCCCCCACAGTCATTTCAGGGAGAGGGCTCTTGGTGACCTTGGTGAAGTGACGAATGTCTATGTGTCTGCGTAATTTAAAGTCTCGCGAACCCAACATTTGCTAACCTACTTCCTTTGTGCGTGTAATATTTTCTTAAAATAATTTAATTAGTATTATTCTCTCTCTTTCTCTGTCAGTCTCTCTCTCCCCCTCTCTCCCTATCCCTCTCCCTCTCCCTCTCTCTCTCTCCCTCTCTCTCTCTCTCTCTCTCCCCCCCTCTCTCCCTATCCCTCTCCCTCTCCCTCTCTCTCTCTCTCCCTCTCTCTCTCTCTCTCTCTCTCTCTTTGTATTATAAAAACTCATAACGACATACATATACTTTTACGTCACCAAGTAACGAAGTAACACCCCTTAGACACAACGTTCGGACTACCCTTAAGCGCTAACAAAATCTATAATACTTTGTAGATACCTTTTAGTCATAAGAAAGCATACACCATCTGTATTCCCTAGCGATTCCATCCTAGCTTCTAAAGGGAAATGGAATTTCTCTATAATTATATTACGCCTTCAGTTTGTTCAGCAGAAATACAGCCCCGCATAAAGAACGGTCGTCAAATACATCGTCACATGTAAGCTCACGTTAGGGAATTTGCTCTGGAACAAGAGTGGAAATAAATTACCCCGCGCTAAACTCAAGTCTGAAAGCTGAAAACATATTTTACATCAGGGGAATACGTTTTCTGTAAACATGTTATTTAATCTACTGTTAGTCTTTTAAAGGCCGGGATGGATAAACGTTAACCAGAAACGATGATTGTTAATAGTCGCGATACGTTTTACTGTGGGAATTTCATTCCCTCATTTTACTGAGGATTGTTTTAATTTTCTTATTTTATTGATGGTTGGTTTCATTCCTTCATTTTCTGGGGGTCAAGTCATTCCCTTGTTTTATGAGGATTAATTACTTACTCTCACTTTACTGAGGATTAATTTCATTCTCTCAAATTAATTATCGTTGGTTTCATTCCTTCATTTTACAAGGGGTTTCATTCAATTCTTTATTTTACTGAGGGATGGTTTCATTCGATTATTGTTTAATGTTAAATTTCGCATTCTCATATAACTTATTATTTTATGCTAAATGTGGCTAAAGTTGCTTACCGGAATTGGTCCTGTACTTCTAAAATTTGTCGCCTTTGTCAAAACTAAGTTTTAAAGCATTAGTTAACAAGATACCTTAAACAACATAAATAGTGTAACGTTTTATTTATAATATCGACAAACCTCGATCCCCATAGACGTAAACTAGTAGGTAGTTCTAACGAAAGCCACGAGAGACCGGCACTTTTCAGCGAACCGATGTAAAGCAGCTGATTGCGCTAAATATGTATTTACCGGTCTCTTAATGAAATTAAAAGGATCCAGGTAAAAAAGACTCGTCGAGTAGCCGTCGTCTATCAAACATCCCGAGAACAGGTCTTTGGCGTCCTCCTGGTGACCGAAAGAGAACATCCCTTGGCATGCCATCTTCCTGAGGGAACCAGTGAGGTAACCTAGATATAAAGACGACCCGCAACTGGTAAACGATTGAAATAATAATTCTATTATATTTAATTATATAAAATGTATTTGAGAGGACCGTTCACGTCCTGTGGAAGTTTATTTGTCGTAAATTATTATTATAAATTCTATTCAATATTAATATTAATAATGTAGTTTATTTTATAAATCCTCCTACGGCGGTGTGATAACAAGAGTTTTGCTTCCTTGTCGTACGCTCCGACTAACACAGCTTTTGTACCTGCCATGCCTCAATAATTAAATCTAAATACTCCACTCAAGGAGCCAAACCCACCACCTACTCTTGTTTCATCAATTTATAATGCCTCTTTCTGTACATACGTAATTAGAAAATACTGAACTAGTATTAAAATGTAATTAATATAGCATTACGTTTATCCGCAGTTATTTAAATATTAATTATATTTTGTGCTGAAATATTTTATTATTGATTTTAAAGTTTCTACTAAGAAAACGTAAATGTACCACTGATGTAGATCGTTTAGTGCAATCTAAAGAATTTTAACTACGTTTTTTAAACAATATTCACGCTGGCTTGTGAGGAGGTTACAAACACAATACATATACCCAACTCACAAATATAAAAGTTTAACATCATGAGCGTTTCAATGACTTATATCGTTATCATCAGTGATGCTACCACAAACATATAACTTGTGGTAGCAACACTAATTATCATATCATAAGTAATTGAAACGCGTTTGATATTAAGTTTTGTAATTTTGAGTTGTGTATATTTATTGTGTTAGTAAGTTTTTTATTTACTTGAATTTATTTGAAGCTCGTCTAATCGTTACTTTTGTTTTATATAAAAATATTAACGTTACAATCTTCCTACTTTAACCTGAAAAGTTTGATTTTGTTTCTCCTAAATTATTACATGTATATTTAACACACGACTTTTTTATCTTCAAGATCAGTTTTACTAGGGTAACACTTCTGTAGGACTCCATTAAACTGTGGATATAGTTCCTGTTCTTTTCCAAATTCAAGTGATAGTCGAATATACTTCTACTCATGTCACAAATTTGGGTTATTCCTCATAGAACTATGTACAACATCCTATCCCAATTTTCCATACATATTCATAATGAATTTATTGCACTCTTAGGCACTCTAAGTATTTTAAAAATGAGTCTACTAATGAAAAACCAACAATACATAACGAGATGCCTACCTGAATGAATCCGGTGTTGATGATATGTCACTGTCACCTGTAACAGAAACAGGATTACCGAGCCTACCCTATGTCTATAGAAGCAGGTGTTACGTAGCTGCGTTCCCCACAGCATTAAAGTCTCCTTTCTAAGTTTCTGCGTCGTGATTTAATAAACTTACCAAATATTAGGATAATGTAAAGCAGTTCACAACCTAAAGTCTTACATGAGCTACCATAGATGTGTCTTTTAAAAATGTATACGCTAAAGTAATACTATTTGAAAAACCAAATTTTCTGTTAGATTTGAAGGCAACTGTAATACTACACATGAAAGACTAATACATAATACTCACGAAAAAATGATTAACCAAGTTCAACATGTTCCGCATAACAAGCTGCCATCTTCAGTGGCCGTTAAAAGGTGTGGCCTCTAAGTGTACTTTAGTCAACTCATGATGTCAAAGTGTAATGTAAATAAAAATTTTGTTGAGTTGAATGGAAATATTTATTTTATATGACATTAAGAGGAAAGAGACGTTATGGGGTTCTAGGAAGAGAGTTGTAGGAGAGTGAGTTAGAAGGATTATTTGAGAGATATACTGCTGAAGTTTAGGAATCGTTGTAAATGTGGCTGACAAATACGAGTGCTGAAACACGTCACCTAGTGAGTGAGATATGTGTGTGTGTTATGTGGTCATTGATCTATAAACATTAGTCACAAAATAAGTGGTAAGAGCTAAATGTCTGACCTATACATAGCCCCAGGGTTAAAGAACACCTGACCTGGGTGATTGCAGAAGCCCTTCCCAGTGACCAAAGATTATTCTACTCTCCCAGAAATGACAGACGTGTATGCTAGGTGCAATATTCTACAGTTAGGAAAATTTCCTAAAGACAGAGGCAAGATTGCTTTCCTAGTTTTATGTGAAGTCTAGCAACGCGACGAAAGAGCGCAGCTCCAATATAATTTAGTTACTAGTACAAAGGATTGGTGACTTAAAGTAGATGCCATGTTTGTAATCAAAATACTATCAATTCTAAAACACAAAATAAATAAAATGTTTAAATTTACTTAGGTATTTATATTTGTTAATATATGTAATAAAAGCAAATCAAATTTCAGAAACAATGGTTACACACGTTTAAAAGCAAATATACAAATTCGAACACAAAACCATTTAGTTGTGTCTGTCAAACATTTAGTACATATAAATGTAACTAATTTAAGGATGCGAATCTTATGAACACGTCTACTAACCTAATATTTTGCAAAGTAGGCCTCTATATAATACACAATATACTAAATAGTTTCGAGAAAAAATGAAGCATTATAGAGTTGGAGGCGACAAATAAAATACGGAGTGTTAGCATCTTGAATTATATAAATGTATTTATTTTATAATGTAACCTTTTGGGATAACGTACCCTTACAAGTGTCGTCTAATCCCGATATCGTAACAAATATTTGCACTTCTAAAATATAGGAAACAAACTGGTATAACAAACATACGATATAACATAAAATCAGTTGTTTTATGATATCGTATGTTATTACTTATTTTAAGCCAAACTAGACACACATAAATAGTGTAGATATTCCCTTTTGTGAAAGGTTTTTCTCCCGTATAAAAATAAAACCCATTCATTATTAAGTTTAATTATTAAATGATAATTTAAAAACTTTGTACTAAAATAAAGTGTCTTGTTAGTCTTGTTCACTATATTTTTTTTAAAGTGTCTTTGTACTTGTGTGAATGAATATATAAAACATATATTTCTTCATTGAAAGGTTACGTTTGTTTTTGTTTTCTAAATACAATTTTCGAATAATTATTTCCCTAATAGAACAGTATCGTATATGTTTATAATTATATTTCTGTTAACGTTACAATATTTATATTTAATACTGTACAACTTTTCGACGTAAAATAAAAAAAAGGAAGTAAATGTAATAAATATTAGTGTACTCGTTTAGTATGACCCTTTAAAATATAAAGCAATTAAAATAACAAGGCAAAATAATGTGAAGAAAAATAGCGTTTACAATAAATTTACTTCCATAAAGCCTTTGTATTATAACTCATTAAATGACATTACTTTTCATTGTTATTAGCTGAGTAGAATTATCGTCAGATTGTTGCCCAGATTCTGCTCTTTTACGTTCATGTGTCAAATACATAATACCAGTAAATTCCAAGAGTGGATCAATCCAATAAAAAAACTGAACATGAAATAATTTTAAATGAAATTATCTTTAATATTTTCAGCGCTGTGTCTTGAGCACTACCGATTGTGCCCCTTAGTGTGAGACAATTGTTTCGTGTAGAAGCGACAAGGCTGTAAGCACACGTATATCCCGTTCTACTGTCGAAAGTTAATATCTATAGATATTAGGCGTCTTTATTATTATAATTTATAATTTAGTATAATTAACTTACAATTTTTAATTTTATTTCTAAATTACATTGTATCCTGTAATATTTAACAAAACAATATATGATGGCCATGATAGAAGTTACAAACCCTTTATCTATTTAAGACAGTTATTCCGTGTTGGTGTGTTTGTAAAGGGTTTAGCCTCTTCTGGTTGTACTGTGGTGCGTTAATCCTATTCAGGTCATTAAAGCTACCACACTCGATCCCACAACCCTTAAATAAAGTACGGAAAAGGGAGCGTCGAGAGACTTAATCAATCATTTTGTATCTTCGTTTCGTGCGCGCCGTGTTGACAACACTCAGTAAAACCCTTAACAAATAATATCCACTTTACCATGTCCAATGACGTCATGATCGATTGAATCTTTTCATGTTTTACGCGTTGATTTACAGTACATTTTTACGTTTGAATTTATACGGAACGCAGAAGTGTTTGATATATAGTAAAACCGATATTATCCGAAATAAGAGGGGGGAACTATTTCGGATAAGCAATGGAGAGTTTTTTAAGGAAACACTTGTTTATGAAAGCAAATAAAAATCTTTTTTACTGTAAGCATCTTTGCAGGATGTTTATCGCGTAGACGTATGTATCACGAGGTAGGTCAATTTGCCCGGCCGGATCATCAACTCCTTGCGGCGGACGCTTCGGGCGTATGTACAGAATACTCGGCTGAGCGTTTCGGTTAACCACGGTTTCCGCTAAGCGAAGTTCGGATAAGAGTGGTTTTACTATATTTAGATGAAAAGTATTCTAATGTCTTACACTCATTAAGGTATTTCTTCAATGATTCTGATTTCTTCTGTCACGTTTTATCAATTTATTTTGAGAAACGGCACGGTATGTACAAGTTAAACCAAAGTTCCTATATACCGTTAATCCGTACAGGTTAACCGCCCCTCCTGTACCTAGTCGAATTTGACTCCACCCCCTTCCGCGCAGTCTAACACGAAGTTGCTGAAAACCCATTTTATACAATGCATTTGCATATACTACACATACTTTGTGCGTCATTAAAAGAGATATAAGAGAAGTCATATGAAATCAGTTTATCTCCTTGAAATTTGCAGGTTTTTGCTGCCAATAGTCGCACGTAAAAGGCGCAACGTTTCAGCATTAAATGCCTACAATAATTTAACTTCCACACATTTTATTAAATTGTGAATGAAAAATAACAAATCCAGATGTTTCATTAAACAAAAACAATTTCTGTGAGATTAATAGAGAACATAGAGTGTGGGGAACCTGTGTTAACTGGTAAGTCACATTATTCCAGATGTATGAATGGACATGACTTGGATTGATTTATGTATTTAGAGATTTTATCTCGACAGAACGAGCGCTACCTAACCTGAAACGTTTTTGATTTATGTGCCTTTGGATAATGTATAGCCTTCCCATACTACTCAGTGAAACACTGTGCTCACAGATACGTGTTTGCTATGCTTCCAGGTCACGTGATCAATGCCCAGACAAGGAAAGGGTTTCAATTTTTCATACACTTAGACGAAAATAAGTTAAATGTTATTACTGTATGTCTAAATCTGTTCTTAATTTTTATATTTCATTAATCACGAACATTGACTAGTTATTCACTAAATCCATTAATTCTGTCAATACTTTGTGTATTTATTTATTTACTATTATGCGTTAATATACATAGCCTTAATTATTTACGGATATTATTTTTTTTAATAATGAAGTAAAGTCGTAATTTTTACAATTCCGTTTATCCGGTTCCGCTAACCAGTGCCTCACACATCCGGAACCCGATTATCCGAGCCTCATTTATACGGAACCTGGCCTAACTGAAGCGGATCGTCGTGAAGATTAGTGTTCAACGATATAAATCGGGAATACTCTATTAGGCTTTACTATTTTTGCAGCTCCATTATAACGTGTATGTGTTTAACCGCTCGTCGTTTATACGTGTATACACATATATTAATAGCCAGTCGTATAACATACTTTGTATTCACTTCTCTTACTTTCAGTTTTTCCATTCAGTAAGATACCAACTCATTTTTTTCTTACAAACAAGATATTATGCAAATATCTTTACAGGAAGAGAAGAAATATTAAATATGTCAGTGTTTTTCTGGCCTAGAGACGTAAACCCTAGTAGCTTAGCCAAAATCTCCTGAATATGACTTGTATTTGTAGAAGCACCTTAATGGGTTCTATATGTCGTATAAGTGGAGCTTCAACCCCCCACATACCATTGACGTACTAACGACAGTATATTTAGAATCGTGTGAGTAGTTACCATCGTCCACTATAGTTTAAAACGATTACTTTACCGTCCCACTACGTTTGCGATTATTTCCTAAATATAAATTAAATTGGACGCTCTTTTAGTATAGCACCACTAGATAATAAATATATATTGCTTAAGTTTTTAAAAAATATGTTTTTTGGTTGAAAAAAAGGTTAACTCGAAAGATTTATGTAAACCACAGTTTGAAAAGTTAGTTTTATTTAAAAATTTAAAGTGGAAGGACTTGTGGCAGAACGAAAACTTATAGAAAGCTTTCAGGTGTTTTCAAGTTAATTCTGTTAGTTCACTTTCTCTCTCTCTCTCTCTCTCTCTCATTAAATATATATAAATATATATATATATATATATATCTATATATATATATATCTATATATATATATATATATATATATATATATATATATATATATAAAATTGTAAAACCTATTCAAATTTTCATACTTCAATAAAATACTTTTGATTCATTGTTTAAAAACAATTTTTTAAAACTTGAAGTGAATGACACTTGTTGGTTTTAAAGTTTTTTAAAGTCATAATTACTAATTTTTAATATAACGTATACATTTTAGTTTTATTTGGCAGAAAGATGTTTCACAAAGGAGACAAGGTGTACAATAGAGGTTATGTCTACCCATTTTTCCTAAAATAAGTGATACCATAGGCTTTCATAAACAGCTTATTTTATGTTATAAGTTATTTAGTAGAACATCTGTTTAAATCCATATGTTATGTAGCTTTAATTATATTCATTGTAGTTTTTTAAATAAAAGTAACTAGAATAAAACGTTTCTTAGTCAACCCAAGTAGGAATTAAATAGTTTGGTTTTTTAATATCACTTGTTTTGTGTGTAGAAAGAGAGATATCAGAACTGCCGAGAATATTTCAATGAATGCTATTCGAGACAGGATTTCAAAGGGGTTAAACTGTACCCAGATGACGCATACGAGGGCAGAATGACGAATATTGCTGGGGCGGCATTGCACCTTCGGGCCCCATAACGAGTGCAGATCCTATGTATTTTACCGCGATACAAGTTCCCTCAAGAAAACCTGTTTAAGCTTTATGCATTAAGCAGACACCTTGTGAAGCAGTTACTTATGGTTAACATAAATTAATGTTATTATTTCCATGGAGTCCAATCTGTGTAATCTTCTTTATTTTTTATATTGCTCTATATCAAATCATGTTTCATTGCGGTATCAGCCAACTTTAAAAGATCATGGATCATCATAAAATTATAATGTCGATATGTGTATGGGTTGGTGTCAAAGAAAAAAATGTGTCCTTAAGATAACCTCTTTAAAATATTATAACTAAATATCTTTTATCAGTTAATTTATATCAGTAATTTTATTTTTTTATTTATCCTACTACATTTATTTCAATAAAATTGTAATGGGCTATATAATTTGTTCTGATTTTTAAAACGTAAATCTCATTAGGTGCATCTGATTTTAATTAATTTCTTTAAATAAAATTTGTTTAATACAAGTTAGAGTCTTGTAAATTTTCCTATGCCTTCATAAGGAATAAACATAGCCGGGTTAAAACCCTCGAAATGTGCTTTGTGGTATTTTAGGAGCTTAATTTCTTATGAATCTAACTAATTATGCAACACAAATTTGATAATGGGTAATTAAAAGCAACTAACTCGAGAAGCAGAAGGTCGTGGTCCTTTGACCAAGGAATTTCTGTTGAAGGTTAGTGGAAAACGTCTTTTAAACCAAACATTGAAACCCTTAGAGACCTAGTGAATGAAAGAGAGGCGAAGCCACGGACAGCGGGTGAAGTTACAATCTATATGTGAATATCTCCACGTACACCTTTTAGCTGAAGAATTCCATTCAAAAACCAGTTACGAAGGGAAGTATAAAACAGAAGTAAATGGCCCGTAGAACAGAAAGAAGACATGAAAGGTTCGGTTGAAATATGAAAATGAAAGTAATTAATGAGCAAGACAGGAAGAATAGGACATCATGAGAAAGAATGAGCATCAAAGACTTAGGAGAAAAGCAGTGACGATTTGGAGTTTAAGGGCGAAGATGGTGGAATAAGGGAAAGTTCCGGAAGGAGCGACATCCGACCAAGTTCCTCCTTTATCTTGGAACCCAAATGGTCATGTTCGACCAGTGCACGAGAACGCTGAGGATCGACCATGCTTACTCAAACCATGCTTTCTCTAGTTCTATTCAAAACAACAATTGAAATTAATATTTTTTGTATTACCTTCTTGACCAACAGTAACGTTACGCCTTAGTTATATTCAATCATTTTTTGTTTGTGGCACAATCTTAGATTTAAACGTAACATTTGGTATTTGTAAAGATTTTTTTTCAGGTGCTTTACGATTGAGATTAGCTGTTGGGCATCATTTTCGATTAGCAAATATGTAAAATTATTTTACAAAACTTGAATATTATTAATGGATTGTTGCTGATTAAACTAACTAAAAAACTTAGTAGGTGTATGATTATTATATGAAAAGTCGGTAAGTTTTTTTGGTAAGATATTCTAATCCTTTACGTAATCCTTCAGCGGTAACATATTTGTCTCACAAATAAATTTCATTTTGATATTTGTAAATCTGGTGAATAAACATAGAAACTAAGAAAAATTGATGCTAAATTGACAAATATTGTTTCGAAATATCGTATTTTTCTAAAATACATCAAAAGCTTTTTATTAATAAAAGCAGTATTATAATTAAATATAAACGGTGTTATAAAAAGTGTAAATAAAATTAAACTGTATTTTATATAAATTGGTGGTGATAACCACAAACACTACCCGCAGAAACATTAATGTAAAATAATTACCCTTTCTAGTTAGAAGTGATAGAAAATATATTTATCACTATAAGGGTTCGAAACAGTCCTATTTAGAAGTGTTTTGACTTAAAACTTTAAAATGAATAATATAATTTCTAATAGTACTAACTAGAACAATTAGTTATTTTATATAAACCTTTCTGTGGGTATTGTTTTTACTTAACAGCACCAAATTAGGTCAAACACAATCAACACTTTTACAATTAAGTAATTAATGACCGCTTGGCAAGAAACCAAGTCATTTGTTATTGCACTGCATTGAGGATTAAATGAATTGGCCTCGCGATGACTGAACAATTGTTTGGTTTGATAAATCTATTACTCTCTGTACAGAAACATTTCTCTATTCAGGTATTTGTGGTTTGATTGTGAATTTATCAAAATACTTTTAACTTTCAATATTTGTTGCAAGATATAGGTAGACCCAATACTTCGGTATATCCTGTGTTCTTGTTAAGGTATGTAAGCTGATGATACGGCTATATTAGTAATACTAAAGATATTATGATATTATTGAATATTATAAAGGTTTTAGGTGAAAATTATTGTCTTGATATAAGAGTAGTATTAAAAAGACTGAAGTGATTTTGGTATCAAAACAGGTCTGTAATCCAAAGATGGGTGCGTGTGTGAGTGTGTGTGTGTGTTTGTGTGTGTGAGTGTGTGTGTGTGCGCGCGCGCGCGAGTGTGTGTGTGAGAGTGTGTGTGTGTGTGTGTGTGTGTTTGTGTGTGTGTGTATGTATCCGTGGGCATGCGTGTATTTTTGTATGGGCGTGTGTATGTTCTCGTGCTCCTATATACAGGACTTTTGCTATTGTCTGAGCAAAGAGACGAATCTAATTACAATATTCGTAGAATTTGCTTTTTTATGTTACAGAACGTGTGACATAGGAGTTTAGTTAAAGACGTTTATAAAACTAGACCCTGCCCAAATTCGTTTACAATCTATTATATTTCTTTTCTTAAAGAGTCTAGATTTGAAATAATAACAAAACAGAATTACATAATCATGTTTAGGCAACCTTTGCCTCGAGAGGGCGCATGAGGATTTTTTCTCTGTACGTATCATTATTTGTAAAGAAAACGTCTTTTCAGTTGTCAGATGTTTATTTCCAGCTCGTTACTCCACAACCTGCATATTAGAAAACGGTTCAAACTATTGTTGGTAATTTTATTGAAATAACATTAGTGGGAATTTAATCTTTGTCAATCGCGGTCAGAGTACGCAGGTTTCGTTCGTAAGCGACCTTTCGTCTAACTTATATGTGCGGAGTTCCTCTTGGAGTTATTTACTTGTCAAAAGACTTCGTGGAGTTAAACTGTTTTATTACTGTATTATTACTGTTTTTGTTGTTATTATTATTTTTGTGTTGTATGTCTTTTTTAGTATCTAAGTCTTACATTTTACTGTTGTTCCATTTGAAGAGGTGAGAATTCGTAAATGTTGCCACACATTGTGACGTCACTTTGCGAGAGTCATTCTAATACAACAATAGGAAACATAATTCACGAGTTTAATTAATTGAAAGGTCTGGCTATAAACTTTATAATTAATTGCTCAGATAACTCATACCAAAGGATTTTGTGCCAAAACAATTATGAAATATCTAATCATTGCGGGTAAAAAAAAATAATTTGTTATACATATTCCGAAATAAAATTACGTTTGTAAAAAGTATTGCTTATCACATTAATACCTAATTAATGATTTATTACAAGCCTTTCATCAGATGCTTAATATATTTAATACTGTCAGATGCACACAATATGATGTAAAATACTATAATTTCCTATCCTAACAGGTGTATTTAATCATGACGTCATCAATTATGTTGAATTGTTTCAAACATTTCTTCACAGATTAATTCTCTGCCAATGAAGCTTCCCTTCAACTTAATACAATTGCTTTATTTACATCCCAAAACCGTTGTGAGTTAATGCGAGGTTACACTGATAAATTCTAATCGTATATTTTAAATTATCCCCAGAATATATTGTTTTTAATTTTTCCAAATATTTCTGCTCTTTAACATCATATCTGTACAGATATTCTGAAACTATTGAACATTATGAATCATCTTCTGAGTGAAAAAGAGAATTGACAGGAGGGAAAAAATTAAGGATGGGAGATATAAGAGAAATTAAGGATTGCCAGAGAAGAAATAGATACGAGGAAGAAGGAAAGAGAAAAGAGAAAAAGGGGTAAGAGAGAGATTAGGAGTAGAAATAAAGAGAAATAGAGATACAGCGAAAAATAAGAGAGAGGATAAGAGAGTTAAAACAGAGGGAGAAAAGATAAGGAGAGACACATATAAAAGTTTAGCAGGAACATAGTTAGAGAGACATAAAGAAAGGAAAAGTAGATAGAGAAATAATGGTGGGAAATATAATAGTTGGAGAGAGTGATAATAAAAAAAGAAAAAAGAGATAAAGAAAATTAAGGTGGAAGTTGGAAAAGAAGGAAGTAAAGAGATGGAGATATAAATACAGTGAAGATGGAAAATATTAAGTGTGGGTTTGTGGGGGTGTGTGAGACAGTGAGTGCGCGCTTTGATGTGTATGTGTTTGAGTTTGGGATTGTGTGAGGTGTATGTATAAGGGGTGTTTTATAGGTATGTGTTTATGTGTGTAATTCAATGTGGCAATTTTACTACAATAATCAAAAAACTTCAAATTTGAATTTGTACAACACTAGAAACCATTCATTTTCATAGAGAAATGAAAAAAAATACTTTACTGCGAGGTACAAGACGAAAAACAAAATAGGTATAAAGGAGAACAATATTTCAATAATGAATTGACGAGAACACATTTTTACGCCAATGTGAGACTAAAAGGAGGCAGGATTAGAGAAAGGCCTAAAGTTAAGAGTCCTTACCCCACCCAAATCATACGTGACCATAATATTCCCTGTTTATTCACAAGAGAAGTTGGCTGCCCATGTCTCCCTGAGACTGTGATAAATTACGAACTTCTCGGGTTAGCAATCACGTACATGTACGTAACATATGTCACGATCGTCCTCTCGGTGACATGTTTACTACGAGTATAATGGCAACGCAGAACCAAACTTTCGGCAAAACGTACCAGAATACAAGACAAGTTAGCTTGTCCAAAATTACACAAAGAGAGTTTTAAACATGACAATTATTTTAGTTACAATTAAATCATTTAATTAAAATGTATGAATTAAAATAAAAATTTTTGAATTTGAGCAAATATATAAACGATCCGTGAACGGTTTCGAACTATGAAATCAATAATAAAAGTAGGATCAAATTGAAAGAAAAATACGTATTTATTAATTAAAAATTTAAGAAAAATAGAACAATGGAGTGTATTTGGTTTTGTGTGTTTTCAGTATAGTTTCCCTGATTCTTTATAATAATACTATGTAGGCTACCAAAGTAATTATTTAACAGAAGGGTTATACATTATTTTAATACCATAAAAATGTTAATGTTTGCCTTTATTAGGTATTGTTTTAAAGGTATAATTTGGAATATTGTTTTCAAAAATAAAAAAAAAAACACTTTTATATTATTCTATAAGTTATTTCTTTATTCATTTTTTCTTTTTTTAAACTATCTCTTTAAATTTAACTTTTATCTTCAAAGAACACAATTTATGAAAAGTACAATTAATATTGGAAAATGGGGTTTTTAAACTCTTTTTGTTCTACCTCCCTTTAACTCTTGTGATGTATGTCTTAGCTTAAAAGAAGTTGTTATTAAACCAAAATCGTGCCTATGTTAGTGTATATTGAGGATTGATTACACATTGAACTTACATTAAACTTACACACCAGTGGAAATAACGACATTTTCACTTCATTACTAATTTTTGTAACCCGGATCTGAGCCCTCGAATTAGGGCCCCACCTAGTGGCAGTAATTATCTAGCGATCAGTCTCCGCATTACATGAACTTTCTGTAATACACACATGCATGCAGTTCTTTTTCAGATTATTTACACAAAGTAATAATATTTGCTTAAATTATGATTTGATTGTAATCATTGATGCGCATCAACGAGGGATGGAATCTTTCTCTTATCGTAGCTTCTTTCAAGTAAGGAAATATTAGTTTAACAATAGTTTGCCATCGTGACGTAACCGCTTGGGTTGCTTGGCGGAGCTGTCTTGTTGTTGAGCCCCTATTGTGTGCCGTTTCTGAAAAACTCATTTACAGCAGTTTGATTGTTATGTTTGACTTTATGGTAGTTTTATCAAATTTTTGGTTTGGCTAGTTGCTTTATAGGCATCAGTGAGGTCATTTACATTTAAATTTTGTACGTGGTTGCTTGGTGATTTGAGCGTTGTGTGATGTGCTTCGCTGTTGATTGGACTGATTTGTTTTGGCTTGGATTTTGGTGAGGTGAGGATTTTAGATTTTCGACCTTCATGGTGGCTCGTAGACGAAGCACAGGGGTCGATTCCTGCGCGTCAGAAGCAGTGCCGGATCTGTGACTATTGCCGACAGATTCGGATGGGAGGAGCGTTCTGTTTGATCTCTGAGTGACGTAGTTTTGTGGATGATGAAATCATCTAGAGATGGGACGTTGTGTCCCGCGGCTATTACTGTGCTTTTTACATACCACCGGGAGTTGGTGATTAGTCTGAGCGTGACGTTTTGGAAAGAGTGCAGCTTCCTCTTTGATGCATCGCTCAGAAGCGAGTACCAAGCGGGGGCTGCGTAGGTGATGATGGGTCTGATGTACATTTTGTACACCATCAGCCTGACGGACATTGGGATAGGGTTCCCAGCTCCGCGGATTACAGGGAAAAACCTTTGGCGGGCGCCAATAGCCTTTCCGATGGCACGTCGGAGTTGGGGCTGGAAGGTGAGCTTGTTGTCAAGCGTCACCCCTAGATACTGTACTGTGGTTTTCCATGCTATGGGACTGTTGTTGAGAAAGAGTGTTACGACAGGACAAGCTCGTTTGTTACTGAAACAAACGGCTTCGGTTTTGTCCATGTTGACTGCGATTCTCCACTTCCAAAGCCACGGTTGGAGAAGGTCTAAATGTCTCTGCATGTATCGAACTCCAAAATTAATATTAAGAGTGCGATACTGAAACATGGAGTCGTTAGCAAAGAGTCGCAGTCGGACAGATGGGTATAGAGGGACATCATTGGTGTATACAAGATACAATAACGGCCCCAGAACTGAGCCTAGAGGCACTGCAGCCTCAATCGGACGTCGCGTGGTCAGAGTACCTTCGACGGACGCCTGGAACCACCTGTTGTAGAGGTACGAATGAATGAGGTGTACATTGCATGGAGGTACGGGACTGTTAGCCAGTTTGCACAGGAGGCCCTCGTGTCATACCCTGTCAAACGCTTTGCTGATATACAGGAATACAGCGATGTTGAGACTTTTGGTGTTGAAGCCATCTGCGAGGGAGTTAACCACGTTGGTTAATTGCAGGGTTGTGGAATGGCCACTGTATTGCTCACTGCGTATAGTAGGGGCTATGTATTGTAGCAGCCTATCGTTGAGTAGCCTCTCAAAGACCTTTGAGAGGTTGGGTAGGAGTGATATAGGCCTGTAGTTTTGGGGAAGAAGAGAGCTTTTGCTTTGTTTAAGGAACAGGACTACTTTTGCTCCCTTCCATGAAGTAGGGTAGTGGCGTGTTCGCGTGATTCCGTTGAAGAAATTAGTGATAGATATCAACATGGGGAGAGGGACTATCTTGAGTACGTGCCATCCAATCCAGGGGCTCTGCGGGGGTTGAGGTTTGATATGGTTTGCGCCACCTGATCACTGGTGATCAGGTCTGGTGGTCTGCCAAGTGGATCGCTTAGATAGATTTCAAGATAGTCTCTAACATGTTCAGCATGTTCGGTGTCACAGATGTGTGCATTTGGTGTGAACTGGTCTTCTAAGGAATCAGCGAGCGATTCGGCCTTATCCTCCGGGGAGTAAGCCAGACCCTGCTGACCAAGGAGTGGTTTGCGTGGCGATTTCGTAGCTAAGAGCTGGCGATTTAGTTTTTACAGAGAACCATTCTCTGTGTTTACGGAGGAGAGGAATTTGAACAATTCCTCCTCTACGTGCGATTCTAGTAAGATCTTGACTAGTGGAGTCTGGGCATTTAGTTCCCTCTTAACTGAGGGCGCGCGGGTGAAGTGCCATGTACGGCGCAGTCGGCGTTTCTCCGCAAGCTCTACTTGAATATGGGATGGAAGCTCAGTCTTTGCACCACCGCGTACAGTGGTGTGGGAGCTGACCTTGGCTGCATCTAAGAGGGCTGCCTGTATTCTGTCGGGTTGCCATGTTCCGGAGATATTCGTAGAAGGCACTCATTGTAGCGTCTCCAGTTGGTTCTCGTTGACATCTTGGCTGGGGGATGCGATTAGCCAGGGGGTCGCCAATTGTCAGAAGGATTGGGTTGTGGTCGGAGCTTAGTTCATCTATGTTGATGAGTGAGTGTCTGAGAACGATGTTTTTAAGCACGGCAATGTCGAGGACATCGGGCCTGGACCTGTTATTGTGAGGATAGTATGTGGGCTCAGTTGGTCCCAGTACTTTGAGGTTGGGCCTGTTGGCCAGATAATTGTGGAGAACATTGCCGTATCGATTGGAGACGTTTGAGTTCCACGCAGGATGTTTGGAATTAAGATCGCCCATGAGAATGATGGGGTCGTCTGTGCTGAGTAGAGAGTCTAAGTCTGAGTTGGATAGCCTCGCATCAGGTTGTAGGTAAGTGGAGAATATGAGTAGGTTAGTGCCTTCATAGTGCGCTTGAACACAGGTATGTTCAATGCTGGTGTTGGAAAGATTTGGTAAAACCTGGTGAGCTATCCTTCTGTGAACCAACACCGTTGTGCCTCCGGAAGGGCGTTGGCTCATTGTGAGTGGGCGATCTGTTCGGTAGGTGTTGTAGCACGGAATGTTGAATCTCGTGGAGGCTTTCAGGCATGTTTCGGATATCAGTGCGATATCAATGTCGTGGGAGTGAAGGAATTGTCGGAGCTCCGCTTTTTTGGCGGCTACTCCGCTGGCATTCCATGCCACTATCTGTAGCGTTCGAGTCATGTTGGACTAGAAGGCTTATAAGTGATGTTATGACGTTAATCATTATTGTTTTTAAGTCATCAGTTTGAGTGACTGATGTTAGGATTCCTTGCAGCCATACAAGGAGGTCAGTCGTTTTGATGTAGGAAGAGGTGTCCGTAGGCGGAGATCGTGCCTCTACTTGTTTGCGGATGGACAATTGTGATTGGTGCTTGGGTTGGGACATACTGGCCTGAGCCGGTACAGTTGGTGGCTTCAGATGTTCTGCTTTTTTCGCCTTTTTTAGGGCTGGTTGGGTGACCTTCGTCGTAGTAGTCTTTGGAGGTGCCAGAGCTCTTGCATAGCTCGGTTTTGTTGTAGGGGGTACGGACACCTTAGTGGTCTCTTGTGGTATTGCTGGGGGCTGAGCTTCCTTCGAAGGAGCTGGAGCCGCTTCGCGCCTTTCAGGGGCCAGAGTCTGCTTTTGTGTAGGAGAAGGCGCCTGCCTAGCCACTGGCCTGCGGCTGGGCCCACCAGCCCTCCGGGAGTACTCTGCGTAAGCAGAGCAGCTGCGGTAGTTGACCGGATGGTCCCCTCCGCAGTTCGGGCACTTAGGAGGCGTCTCTTGCGTTTTCAGACATTCAGTCCGATCATGATCCCCGGCACATTTAAGGCAGCGGGTCTGCAGATGGCAATTCAAGGATGAATGGCCAAATCTCGGACACCTGTAGCACTGGGCGGCTCCAGGTCTTGATGAGTAGTTTTCTGTGGTCACCCTGATGAACATTACATTGTTTATATTGTACACCTCACGAACGTTGGTCGTGTGGCGGAGGAATATAAGAAAAACATTGATTGGCTGGTGACGTAACCATATACTACGTTTCGTTACATACATTAGTTAGTGTGCGACAGGGCTCTTCTATTAATGGTGTTAGATTGCCTAAACAGCGCCTGTTTATATGAGTTTGCAGCACATGTATATAGTGTATTCTAAAATTCATATATCTACGTGAGATATGACATCAAATACGCTACGGAAACCACTCTGAGAACCTCTTCAGAATAATCTGTGCGGACACAGATGGAAAGAAGTAGAAGTATAAAGGGAATCGGTGCAATATAAGAATCATTACGATGGGCGACTGAACGTATAAAGGTAGGCAGTGGAATGAATTATTAAACACAGGGTAACAAGCCTCGTAGATAATGATTGAGAAGTAATAGACTTCAGGTCTGGAAAAAATGAAATTATTCACCCGCTCCTTCAAAGTTCTTTAACAGAAAATTTTATATTTTTTGGAACGTATTTAAAAATTATTTGGAATAGAATAATAATTTTTAAATTCATATTTTTGTTCTATTTGGTATTATTTTAAAGAATTTAATCAATTTGGTTCCTACATGATACAGGAGTGAAGATTATCTAAATTTTTAAAAAAATTACATTTTCATATTAGCTCATATTTTTACCTTGCAAAACTCAGACGTACCGAACTCACAACATGTCTAACTCACTATGTACCTAACTTATCACATACCCATCTCCTAATATTTCTAACGGTCAACAACAATCATAACTAACTCTCCACATATCAAACTCCCCATGTTTTATAAAAGTATTCTTATAAGAAATAATAATAAGTGTTTAAATATAGTGCAATGGATGTGAAAAATTCTTTATATTTAGAAATATAATTCCTAGTATATGGTGCAATTGATTTAAACCTTTATTTCTTAAGAAATTAACAGCCACCTACATTTAAAGAGATTGCCTACATTACGTGTGGAAAAAAATGAACAAGACTCACCACTATATTTAGGGAATGCATGAAACAAATGTTTTCGTAGTTTAATTGATAGCAGCCAGTGTGACGTTAGAGCCTACGAAGGCTTGTAAGCATTGTGAATGTAGATTAGACAAGGGTAGGCAAATGGAATTACTTTGTACTAGATACTGGTGGGGTAGGTATGACGGGGGCAGAACTTGTAGTAGACATACTTACGCTCTTTAGGAGCTAATTAGATGTCTACATCTATTAGTAGAGTCTTAGGAATATATAGACGCCCTCAACTTTACTCTCACATGAAACACAAAAGTAAATGTTGTATTTGAAATAGGCAAGTAACAAAACAAAATATAAGAAAAAAACTAATGGGTTAAATTTAATTAACGCCATACAATATAGATAAACTAAGCGGGATAAAAATATATAAACTGGATCCAAAGAACAATATTTTGTTATAAAATATTTCCTTGAGGGGTCGTTATTTGAAAGAAAGTTTATCCATCAATATATTTTGTTTCCGTGAGTTCTGGAACCTTCCTTAGAGTTGGGACTACTCTTCGTAGCATTGTGTTTACACAGGTGTTGGGTCGGAGGGTGAGGCCACTTTGCAAACTGCAAATGGCGTTGTATAGAGCGTTAAACTAATTTAGGCCCGGGATAAACTTCGCAGTTAAATTGCTCATCTCACTTGTGGCATGGGATAAACTAATCGGAGCTATGACGTCATCCGACTTGTGTTGGATAAACTTTCGGCCTCTTCAGGTAAGCACTCTGTATTACAAACAGTTGCCTTTAAATTATTTACCTAGGAATAACTAAAGCTAAAACTACTAGTAGCAATATATCTATTACATGGTATGATTAGGTCAGTTTAAGGTCGTTTAAGTAAAAACGGGTTAAATTAATGTAGGGTTAGGTTAAATTAAATTTTTATTTGACATGTTTTTGATAGGTCATCTCTAAAGAATGACATACTCGACAGCTTTCTGCGATTTAAACCCCCACATACACAAATTGTGAACTACATTCTTATAGCTAATGTAAAGGTGGAATCAAACGATAACAAAATATTAATTCATAATTATAATAGAAATATTCTTAGAGGGGTTTATGCTTTACAAGAATCATTAACACAGATACATCTGCAGATAGACGTTTGCCACTATCCCAATGTGTTTAGTGTCATATGGCATTCGGTACATTGTGTCAGATGCACCGTAAATCCGATTAACGACAGCTGATGAAACCATTAGGCCGACATTACAGTCCCTCCCAAAAATTAATCCTATAACGATCACTCTGTCCATACACTGATAATTACCTGGTAATGAGGTAAAATTAAACGTGGTTTCTAATTAATGTTACTTATTCATTACATGGCGTGATGTGGAAGGTAATGTTTAGTCGGGTTTTTACTGTTTACTATAATTCCACAATCTCGTGGAAATTAGTTTGGTTTTAATATTTAGTGTAACACTCACCTGTAATTAGTGTTTGTGTATCTGAGCATACAATGGTTACGTGTGAGTAGGACGGTTAAGTATAATGCATTGTAAAAACATAACTTTAGCATTATTCTATTTACATTTATATAATATATTTTTAATTAAATAATATTAGGCCTAGTAGTTTAGTTAAATTGGACGACATTAGTTACAATTACCTGATACGGACTCGAAATCAAACATATATATTTTATTAATTATAAAGCTTCAGTTTACGTTTTAGAAAACATTTAAAGTGAAGTTAATTTAAAGAGTAATAAACTCTATGCCTGTTAGTATGACGACTATTTAGATATTATTTTTTACATGGTATTTTCCTTGCTCGGATAATTGAAGAATCGTTCAGTTGATGTTGGGATAATCGTCGCCGGTAAGGGGTCTACGGATAGACGATTGACTAGTGGAGAGGGATTTATTGACATTTTAACCAGAAATAATTAGAGAGAACAGACTAAATCAAACTTTTCGAGCTATAATTGAATTCGCTTTAAGAGATGGAGTTACACAATTAGTAAAGATGTTGAGCGGAAGAGAGACCGTCCGGAAACGGTTTGAAAAAAGTCATTGTTTTAAATAGAATTGCAAAAATGAATGGAGGATGAAAAAAAATAATTTTTTAATTAAGTAACAAGATATCCTAAAATGCCTGAAACTTTAGATCAAGACTTGAGTACTGTATTTTCTTTGAAGAATATTCCCCCGTTAAACCAAAATATGTTGCTTGGTTTAGACCTGTACAGACCTGCAATTATAGTTAATTAATTAAAGACCTTTTGCTCGGTAAAAGGTTTCACGTACCTCGCCACGTTCGTGTATAAAATCTGCCGTCCTGAAATTGATTTTTATTTCTATAGTTTGTTAAGGCTGAACTAATAGGTTAATTTACTGACGCGAGATTTTTGATATTGGCAAATTCAAATTATTCATTCGTTTTTAAATAATATTCTGTTTTAATTATACCAAAAACACTACAATTCTTCATGGATTGTGTGCTTCACAAATTATTTGAAATAATTTACTGTGATTTATTATTAATAAATAATACACCAACCCCTAATAACAAATATTTTTATTCTAGTGTTATGTACATTTCGGTTAAAAAGTAACCATCCTCAGAGACATGGCAATACATACTAGACAGAGTATACATACTGTGTCTATACATAGTATGCATTATCATGTCTCTGAGGATGGTTACTTTGTGACCCAAATGTACATAAGACTAAATTAAAAGGCTAATATTTGTGGCTAGAGGTTGTGTGTATTATTTACTAAGCTTTCTAATTTATTATATTTTCTATTGAAAGGTTTTCAAATTTAAAGAACTAATTTATAGATTTTTAAATGCTGATAAAGTTATAAGCCCTATAAATTGCCCATTTTATTATTGTTAATGGTATTTAGCGTAAAGGTTCCGTCAGACAGCGTTGTCATAATGTGCAGGCCTAGGAAAAGTCGCCATGTCCTTAAGTAGCTCTATATATTCCTCAAAGTTATTGCAAAGTGTCGTTAAGGACTTTAAACCGAACGAAATTACCTCCTGTGGTAATTAACAGCGATAGGTAACCTTCATATTAAACCCGTCTGTCTTCTGTATTTCTTCACTTTGAGGTGTTAGTAGTGAGACAACAAAGTCGTTACGAGAAATATAAGCAAAACTATTTTAAGCCAACTCCTATTTAGGTTAACAAAGAAAAATATGATTTTACTTACTTTTCATTAAACATTTACTATTAATATGAATATGTATATACTTACGGTAGTTACAAAACTAAGTGTTAAAATAGAAAACGAAAATAATTAAATTTATTCATTTAATTTTAATTATTATTTGAAAAAACTGTATTAACAGCAAGTGTCACCCTATAAATGACTCAATAAATATATTTGAACTTTAGTTGATATTGATTGAGTTCGTTTCCATGGATACTGTAAACAATGGACCCCTCAGCACGTAATGACGCCAATTCCATACGTTAACTGCAGACAGATTTATCGTCTAACTTGCATTCATTTCAGTTTTACTCAACGGATATCATTGTGTTTATTGCTTCAAACGTAATGTATTGTATTGCAAAATGCAAGGTGCATGCTACGCAACATGTGAACTAATATGTTTTCTAGGAGTAGGTACGTATTAGGGGAGGTTGCTGGTAAATGTATTCCTTCCTCGCGAACCTGTCGTTCTAGTTTACTTGGCTCACAGTGTTAGAGTAAATTCCTACTTGAGTCAGTAAAGAAAAATTTTATTCTAGTTAGATATCTACTTTTTATTAAATATTTAAAAATAATATAGATAAAGTAACATATCCTATGGGTTAATGCAGCCGTTTTACTACATAAACTGTAACTTAAAATTAGCTGTTTGATGAAACCATATGTTATAACATAATTTAACTTATTTTAAGCCATATGGGCGAAATAATTATATTTCACCTTCCTTCTGGGAAAAGATTTTCTCCTATAGAAAACTAAATATAATTTATTATTAAATTTAATTTATGAATTTTTATTTGAAACAAAAACAGCATCAAGTTTAATCCAATATAAATTTTTTTAAAAATTTTCTTTATACTAGAGTGAATGAATAAAAAGTATTTCAATAACGATCGACTATTTTAACAAGCTTTATAGCAAGCTTTTGTATTTTGTCTTACTTAATGACGTTACTATTTAGCGTCATTAGTGAGTAATCTGCAGAGTTATTGTTGTCTTGATTTTGTCGTTTTACGTTCATTAGTAGAATAAAATCTATCAGTAAATTCAACGGACGAGAACCATCCGCTTACATTTAACTCAACAAAATAATAACTTCTAAATGAAATATCTTAAATATTTTCGGAGTTGTGTCTTGAGCACTACCGATTGTTCCTTTAGTATAAAATGTATTTTTTAAGGTGACCATTTGATCCATGTAGAAGCTGCAACAATATAAGCACACGCTTATCCCATTCTACTGAGCAACTTTAATGTTTTTAGATATATCGTTCATTATTGTTCAAATTGTTAAAATTATAAATGTTCAACTTTATTTCTTAATTACATTTTATCCTATAATATTTAACAAAACAATAAATTTCGGTCATGATATAAGTTATTTATATCAAACAATACACACACACACATATATATATATATATATATATATATATATATATATATATATACATATATTACGTTATATTAAATATAGTGATATGTTTTCTTGTAATATAGTTAATAAATTAAAAATATTTCAAAAACAAGAATACTTTTAATGAAAAAATACGTTCATTAAAAGTATTCTTGTTTTTGAAATATTTTTAATTTATTAATTATATATATATATATATATATATATATATATATATACACAAGGTAAAACCCTTGTTTATTTAAAGCAGTGATTCCTTGTCGGTGTGTTTGTAAAGGGTTTAGCCTCTTCAGGTTGTACTGCAGTGCATTAACCCAGTTCAGTTCATTGAAGCTACCACACTCCATCCCATAACACTTAAATAAAGGTTGAAAAAGGGAGCGTCGAGAGACATAATCAATCATTTAATTTTGTATCTTCCTTTCGTGCGCGACGTGTTGACAACACTCAGTAAAATCCTTTACAAATATTAATGACCTGTATACGTTTACAAGCATGTCCTATCACTTTACCTCACCAATGACGTCATAATCGATTGAATCTTTTCATGTTTTACGCGTTGCTTCACAGTACTTTAAGAAAAAAAAAATTATACGGAACGCAAGAGTGTTTGCTATAGAGTAAACCCCATCTTATCTGAAATGGGGGGGGGGTGGACAATTTCGGATAAGCAATGGTAAGTATTTTAAGGTATATCGCTTCACGTAAAACACTTAAAACCTGTAGGTGTATGAATCACGAGGCAGGCCAATTTGCCCGGCCGGATCAACAACTGCAGAATGCGGCGGGCGCTTCTGGCAGTTAAGGGAATTTACCATACCTGGTTGTCGGTTAATCCAGGTTTCGAATTAGCATAGTTCGGATTAGAGGGGTTTTACTGTATTTAAATGGAAAATATTGTAATCGCCTTACACTCATTAAGGTGTTTCGTTAATGATTGTCATTTCTTCTATCAATTTATTCTTGCGAACATGGCAAGGTTTACGCAAGTTAAAACAAAGTTGCTATAAAAAATTAAAACGTAAATTCAACTGTCCCCCCTGTACCTAGTAGAGTTTGACCCCCCCCCAACTCTACGTTGCTGATATCCCATATTATACAATACATTTGTACTTTATTAGAGCAGATATAAGGAAACACCTAAGAAAGGCAATAAGTTTACTTGTCTACAAGAAATATTTGAACTCACAGGATTTGCTTCGAATAGTCGCACACAAAAGTGCATAGTTTCAGCATTAAAAGACTGAAATATTTTATCTTATACACATATTATGAAATTGTGAATGAAAAATAACAAATTCAGATGCTTCATTAGGTAAAAACATTTCTTTGAGATTAATGGAGAAGCAGAGAATGCGGGGAACCTGTATAAACTGATGTCATATTATTGTATGAATGGACATGACTTGGATTGATTTATGTATTTAGATATTTCATCTCGACATAACGAGCGCTACCTAACCTGAAACGTTTTTGATTTATTTGGCTTCGGATAATGTATGGCCTTCCCATACTGCTCAGTGAAACACTGTGCTCACAGATACGTGTTTTCTATGCTTATAGGTCACGTGATCAGTGCACAGATGAAGAAAGGGTTTCTATCTTTCATACACTGAGACGAAAAAAGTTAAAATATTATTACTTTATGTCTAAATCTGTTCTTAATTTTTATATTTCATTAATCATGAACATTGACTAGTTACTCACTAAATCCAATAATTCTGTCATTACTTTGTGTATTTATTTATTTACGATTATGCATTAATGTACATAGCCTTAATTATTTATGGATATATATATTTTTTTAATGACGTAAATTCGTATTTTTTACAATTTCCGTTTATCCGGTTCCGCTAACCAGTGCCACACACATCCGGAACCCGATTATCCGAGCCTCATTTATACGGAACCTGGCCTAACTGAACCGGATCCTCGTGAAGATCAGTGTCAAACGATACTAATTGGGAATACTCTATTAGGTTTTACTATTTTTGCAGTTCCATTATAACGTGTATGTGTTTAACCGTCGCGTCGCTTATACGTGTATACACATATAGTAATAGCCAGTCGTATAACATACTATGTATTCGCTTCTCTTACTTTCAGTTTTCCCAGTCAGTCAGATGCCAACTCATTTTTTTCGTACACACATGATTTTATGCAAATATCTCTACAGGAAGTCAAAGTTTTTTTCTGGCCAGGAGACGTAATCCCTAGTAGCGTAGTCAAAATCTCCTGAAAATGACTTGTACTTGTAGAAGCACCTTAATGGGTTCCATCCTAAAATTTTGGACACATCTATATGACGTATAAGTGGAGTTTCATTCCCCCACATACCATTGACGTAACATTTAACGACAGTATATGTAGTATCGTGTGAGTAGTTACCATCGACCACTATAGTAGAACGGTTACTTTACCGTCCAACTAAGCTTGCGATTATTTCCTAATTATAAATTGAATTAAACTCTATACTAGTATAAAACAAATAATAACAATATATTGTTTAAGTTTTTAAAATTTAAGTTTTTTGTTTGAAAACAAGTTAAATTCGTAAGATACAAGTAAACCACCTTTTGTAAAGTTTGTTTTATTTAAAAATTTATAGTAGAATGCCTTGGTGCAGAACGAATACTTATGGAAAGCTTTCAGATGTTTTCAAGTTAATTCTGTTAGTTCACACTCTTTCTCCCTCTCTCTCTCTCTCTCTCTCTCTCTCTCTCTCTCTTTCTCTCTCTCTGAATAAGTTATTCAAATGTTCGAACAATAAAATACTCTTGATTCATCCACTCAAGTTGAAAAACATTTTCTTAAACTTGAAGTGGATGAAACTTATTGTTAATAAAGTTCAAATACTAATTACCTATTTTTAATTTAACGTATTACTTTTATATTTATACGGCGGAAAAACGTTTCACAAAGGGGGCAAAGTATACAATATAGTTATCTCGACCCATTTGGCTTAAAATATTTCATACCATAAGCTTTCATAAACAGCTTATTTTATGTTATAGGTTATTTAGTAGAACATCTGTTTTAACGCATATGTAATGTTCTTTTATTAATATTAATTGTAGTTATTTAATAAAAAGTAAGTAAAATAAAAAAAATCATTGTAAACCCAAGTAGGAATTAAATAATTTGGTTTTTAATATTACTTGTTTTGTGTGTAGAGAAAGAGAAATCAGACCTGCCGAGAATATTTCAATGAATGCTATTCGAGATAGGATTTAAAAGGTTAAACTTTACCCAGCTGACGGATACGAGGGCAGAAAGACGAATATTGCTAGGACGGCATTGTACCTTCGGGCCCCATAACGAGTGCAGACACTATGTATTTTACCGCGATACAAGTTCACTCCAGCCAATCCGTTTGAATAAAAAAGCCTTATGCATAACACCTTGTGAAGTATTTACTTATGGTTACCACAGAAAATAAAAAGCCCATTCAGCCTGACGCCTCAGATTAAAAGGCTGAACCCTACCGTGCCCAGGCAGGACTAGATGTCATTAAAGTAAAATATACCTGCCTTAACGCATCGCTCAATCTCTTTTATTGCCATTGTTTAGAAAAAAAATGCACATTTTAGGATGTTTAATCCAACGTTATTCAATATATATTTGTAGAGTGTTTAAAAATATAGCTTCGATTGAATGAGTTCAGTAATGTATGTGTATTAATGTGAAACGCATTTAAATATATGTGTGTTAGATGTCTAAAGTATTATTTGTCATGCTAGAGCTATTGTAATAATTTTACTACAAATACTAACGCAGACATACATGGACAAAAACACACATAAACAACACACAAAGAAACATTGTGTTAACACGCATTTAAAAGGCTGACTGAAGTTGAGACGCCAAAGGCTGTGGCCCTTTATCTAAGGCATTCCTTGTTGGAGGTTAGTGAAAAAACAACTTTTAAACACAAACATTCAAATCCTTAGAGAACTGGTGAATGAAGGAGAGGCGAAGCTAAGGAAAGCGCTTGAATATCTCCACGTAGACGTCTTAGCAGAAGGACGTAAATTCCAAAACCAGTTACGAAGGGAAAAATATAAAAGAGTAATAATTGGCCAGAACAACAGAAAGAAGACATACAAGGGTCAGTTGAAATGATAAAATGGATGTAATTAGTGAGCTAGACAGGAATTATAGGAAACCATGAGAAAGAATGAGCATCAAAGACTTACGACAGAGGTGGTAGCGATATGAAACTCAAGGGCGAAGGAGATGGAGGAATCTGGGAAAAGTTTAAAAGGAGCGACATCCAGCCAACCATAAAGGAAGACGTTCCTACGTTAATTTGTAACTCAATTCTCCTTGTTCTACGTAAACTATGAACGATGACTCTGATGACCGACCAATCTTACTCAAATGTATCTTTAGTTTTATATAAACAACAGTAGAAACTAAATTTTTTCAATTTAAGTTCTTGAAGCCAACAATAACAATATAGTCAATCAATTTACGTCTGTGGCACAATCTTAGACTTTAGCCTAACCATAGAGTAATTGTAAATAGTTTTTTTTTCTGTTGCTTTAGGATTGAGATTAGGCTGTCTTAGCATCATCCTGCCAGGGCATCACCTTCGATTACAAAAGCAGGTAAATTATTTTAGGAACGTGAATATTATAGAAGGATTGTTGCTGATTAAACTAACTTGAATTTAGTAGGTTTATGTTCAATTGTATGAATAGTCGATGAGTTTTTGGCTAAGCAATTCTAATTGACTACTTAATCCTTCAGCGGTTACAGATTTGGCTCACAAATAAATTTATTAATGATATTTGTAAATCAGGTGAATAAACATTGATTCTAGGAAAACATACACTTAATTAACTAATATCTGAAATACTGTATTTTCTAAAATACATCAAAATCTCTGTATTAATAAAAGGGGTATCATATTAAAATGTAAACGTTGTTATAAAAGGTGTAAATAAAATTGAAATTGCATTTGATCCTAATTGGTACTGATAAGTAAACACAATAATCGCAGAAACAAAAATGTAAAATAATTACCTATTCTAGATAGAAGTGTTAAAAATATATACTTATCACTTTGAAGTTTCAAAATAAAATATTTAGAAGTGTGTTGAATTAAAACTTTAAAATGAGTAATATATTTTCTACCATTTCTACCTGGAACAATTAGTTATTTTATATAAACCTTTCTGTGGGTATTGTTTTTAATTAACGGCACCAATTTAGGTCAAACACAATCAACACTTTTACAATTAAGTAATTAATGAATATAACGTAACCATTTCAATTTTACGACAACGACCGCTTAAAAAGACACCAAGTCATTTGTTATTGCACTGCATTGAGGATGAAATGAATTGGTTTCACGATGACTGAACAATTGTTCGGTTTAATAAATCTATTACTCTCTGTACAGAAACATTTCTCTATTCAGGTATTTGTGGTTTGATAGTGAATTTATCAAATTATTTTGAAGTTTCAATATTTGTTGCAATAAATAGCTAGACTCAATATTTCGGTATAATCTGTGTTGTTGTTAAAATATGTGAACTGATAATATGGCTATATTACCCATATTAAACTTATTATGGTAATATTGAATATTAAAAAAGTTTTATGTGAAAAATATTATCTTGATATAAGAATAGTATTAAAAAGTTTGAAAGGTAAAAAGGAACGTTATCAAAATTGGTCTGTATTCAAAAGGTGTGTGGTTTGTGTGCTTGCTGTGTGCGCGCGTATTATGTGTGTTTGTGTTTATGTGCATGAGTGTGTGTGTGTGTGTGTGTGTGTGTGTGTGTGTGTTTGTCTGTGTTTGTGTGTATGTGTGTGTGTGTGTGTGTGTATGTCTGTGTGTATGTGTGTTTGTGTGTGTGTGTTTGTGTTTATGTGAATGTGTATGTATTTGTGTGTGTGTATATATATATGTGTGTGTGTGTGTGTGTTTGTCTGTGTTTGTGTGTGTGTATGTGTATGTCTGTCTGTGTGTGTGTGTGTATGGTTGTTTGTGTGTGTGTGTGTGTTTGTGTGTGTGTGTGTGTGTGTGTGTGTATGTGTATGTGTGTGCGTGTGTATGTGTGAGTATTGTTTAATCGTCTTGCGACGTATTTGAGCCCCTGATTGTTTGTAACTAGCATACATACATGACTTTTGCTATTGTCTGAGCAAACAGACGAATCTAATTACAATATTCATAGAACTTGTATTTCAAGTTACATAGCTTGTATCCTAAGAGTTTATTTAAATACGTTTCTAGATCTAGACCCTGCCTAAATCTAGACCCTGCCTAAATCTAGACCCAGCCTAAATGATTTTAGATTCTCAAAGAGACAAGATACGAAATAATAAGAAAACGAAATTACATAATAATGTTAAGGTAATCATTTTATTATGTTTAAAGAATTGAATTGTTTAGGTTGGAGAGCGTTTTTAATAAAACATATTTTGAACAATTATTCCATAGAAAGGATATAATAATACGTATTTGCTTAAACGATTATTTGTAGCGAAATAATATTTATTTTAAAGTGCATTCTGGAAAGCTTATTAGTTACATTAAGCAAATGCATTTCCTCTTG
Organism: Prosapia bicincta; assembly: GCA_036971475.1. Taxonomy (NCBI): domain Eukaryota; kingdom Metazoa; phylum Arthropoda; class Insecta; order Hemiptera; family Cercopidae; genus Prosapia; species Prosapia bicincta. The sequence continues at coordinate 817,777 of JBAIZL010000055.1, forward strand.
GAATCACAACATGACGTAAAGTCGGTGAGAAGTCAGTTCTTGGAAAAAAAGTAATTGAATTCAGTATGAATATCTAACTGGAATACACAGAGAGCTCGGGGCGCATTAAAAGGGTTTTAACATGCAAGTGACGTAAGAGTCGGCATTTTGTCCCTTCACGCGCCACATGTTGTTGCCCGGGATGTGCATTCTTTAATATGTAGGGCAGGATATGCAAAATTAATTTTATTCCCTTTTTTTTTAATGAATCCCTATCTCTAATAAAATGAATTGTTTCAGTTACACAATGAAGCAGAGGCTAGCCATGAAAGATTGAAATATTTCTAGCTGCCAGTGTTTATATTTTGATATAGTCAAATACGTTAATTACGTAATTCATATACCAGAATTATATACTCATATTTGTATTACTTTTAAACACCGCCCCATAACGAAGTATATGATAAAGTCCTGAAGAGCTGGCTGTGGTTCTGAGTCCTTCGCCATGGTTGTATGTGTTTATATTGAACCGTTCGACTACGTTAAGCTTGTTTTTGTACCTTTTTGTTTATAAAATCAAGAAATGGCTTCTCTTCCGTGATCTCTAACCAATATATCCCTTTTACCTTTCTTCAGTTCTTCTGGTGAAGCGCGAGTTAGCTTGTACATCTGATTGGTTTAATCGATAGAGCACCCAAAACTCATGGGTTTGACCCCAGTAACGCTAAGGACATTATGTGTGCCTTTTAGCTCCTAGGATTAAAATGATTGCTAAGGGGCAATCGTTGTGTATTGAAACCTTGGCATGACCATGTTACCTTCCTTAAATAAGGTTAGGTACAAGTAACGCCTCTCCTTGCTCGTACTTACTTGAATTTCTCTTAACATCCCTTTTAATCCCTCCATATCAAGCTTTTCTCTTCATTATTCTCAGAAGTTGCTTAAGGATAAATATTCGTTTCGCTCCATACAGAAGAAACTTGGCTAGAAAACCATCAGATTATTACATTAGTGTTGTTTTTCTGTGGTGTTTAGAACAAATTTTCTTTCATGTTTTGTTTTTATACTTCATGGTTGATTTTAGGACAACTTTTATATCTCTCTATTATTTTATGTTTATTAGACTTATATATGTAGTTCCGAAGTTTTTTAATAATAGTTTGCGGTCTTACCTCGTTCTACCCGTGAATATCATGTTTAATCACCGTTTGCGGTCTTACCTCGTTCTACCCTAGAATATCATGTTTAATCATCGTTTGCGGTCTTACCTCGTTCTACCCGAGAATATCATGTTTAATCATCGTTTGCGGTCTTACCTCGTTCTACCCGTGAATATCATTCTAATATTTAAGAAATAATAAAATATTTGTCATCGACTGAAGGTTATTTATTTTAATAATGCCATTATTTTTTACTATATTTTTTCAGATCATTTTGTGACTTTGGTGGGTTATTACATCGAACTTCGTCAATAAATTTTATTGATCTTTATAAAGTTTTAAATTATTGAAATGAATGTACTAGTGTTTTGTAAGGGTAATTAAAAGCAATGTAATATTGTTTTCCTTCCGGCCTGATAAGGGGAACGAACTATTTGCAGAATATATTCATTATTAATAACAATCGTTCATTCGTAAACAACCATTTTAACATTTATTTAGTACTTACATCAAGTGTTTGAATAAACACGAATCATTCTACTACTGCTCATTTCGATTGTGTTCATAATTATATCAAAATAGAAAACAAGATCTGAAAGCAATAAGCCTTCTAGCCTCGATAATTTTTATTGACATTTTGTAGATTTCAAAAGCACTTAATTATATTGGGTTTGCAACTGAAATGTGCATTAGTTTAACAAATTGTTGTATTTAGAGGGTATGAAATATTACGTTTTGTAGAAATAAGTCAAGCCAAATAATTCTGAATAAATAACATATTATGAAAACGTCAGTATTCCAATAAATGGGTATGAGAGATATTACAAATTGAATCGAAATGTATATATACACTTATTGAAGGATATTTGTAGATTACAATTTGTAGAATGAAATGTTCCCTCCGACGCCGAGACGAAGTGGAAAATACGCTGTTGAAAGTAGTATGAGAAAGTTCGTAATTCTTTACAGGCCATTTGACGGCGACATTGTCTTTAGGATTATTTGGAACGCTGTTGTTGACACTGGTGCATGTAATAGCAATATTTAGGATTTGTGTGATAACGTGATATGCTGTGAAGTCTCTTTGAACTTGAACCTGTTCCTAAAAATATTAGGTAGCTATGAGTACATATTCTGGTAGCATTAATTACTAATTGAAGTGTTATTTAATATATTTTGTAAATACAAGGAAAACGTTACAACATTACTTTGAACTGTAGCATCGCAATTTCCTAGCTTCAGGTAACTTTAGCCACTTTTTCTGACCTTGTGTTTAAGTACAACTGAAATATCTAACCAACATAGACCCCACCATTGCAGTCTACTTGTGCTGTCACGTTTTTAACCCAACAATCGCCATCAAACTTCAGTCTTCCTCTTTTCTTTTTGACGTCATCGATCAATACCGCTATGATGATCTATAGATTCGTATCCTTACTGTAATTTACCATACATTTATTGTTTCTGTCTGCTCGTTTATTATTTGTGTGCACGTGTGCAATGTTTTTCATAACAATTAGTTTAACGTACAGTTTTATATTCAACATTAAGCCTTCGTTGTTACATTACATCAATATAGTTTCCATTCGGATTTATTAATTTATTTTCCTGTTTCGTTATCTTTAATCTTTGTTTGCTGTATATAATGATAACCAGCAATAGTAGGCTGGGAATATGTCCAACTGTGAACACAAGATATTTTTTAATCTCTTCCAAGTACTTCTCATACTCGTTTTTGCGATGTATTTTCTATCTGGATCTGCAAGAATGTATCATAAAATTAAAAAAAAATTTATTTATACTTTTTCCGAGTGTTACGAAATTATATAAAGGTTTCAGTGTTTTTTATTATAGTGAATATAATTTATATGTTTATTTAGTGTATATACATTTATATATATATATATATATATATATATATATTAAAACAAATATAATGATGTTGGTACTGTTTACCAACGAAAAGCTTTGGATACATTAATAGATATTCTTGTATTTGAATAACCTATGTTGTTTTAAATTATTAAACAAGAAAACGTAATTTATATATATATATATATATATATATATATATATATATATATATATATTTATATATATATATATATATATATATACATATAAAGAGAGAGAGAGAGAGAGAGAGAGAGAGAGAGAGCTAGCCTATCCGTCGCACTTTGGTGATATACCTAAAGGAAGGATGCATGCGAAAACACTCTTTACGAAAAATTCAATTTCCAATTGTGTCATCTTCTTTGAAAATAGATCTATTTTAACGGGGAAACATTTATACAGTGTTCCTGAATTCGGTGCTAAAAATAGTTCACAAACTAGCATTTATACAATCTGGTCCTAATCACGACCATTTGCTTTCTTTTAGAATACAACATTTTCTAAAAACATATATGTCCATTGCTTCGCCGTAAAAGCACTAAAATGATGCTTTAAACTTGAATTGCCACGGAAGCATTAGATTCAGAGTTGTATTCCCTGAAGGCTTGGAGGTTATGTTTACCGAACGTGCTTCGTTGTGACAAAGTGTTTGACCGAAACCATACTGTTGTGTTGTTTCAAATCTTCACCGAATATATAGTAATTTCTTAAGCAGCTGAGTTATTAAAACTTAAAAACTGTGCGCAGAAAGGAAGCGTTTGTTTATTTAAATTTTCAAAATAATCTCTTACATTTTATACCCATAAGATTTACTCTTATAAGGATAAACACATGTTCCCACAAAATATTCGATAACGGAAGCTCTAGATACAAATCTACAAAGTTCACATTACTTTAAAGAAGCAAAATAATAATAATTATATACATATTTACTAAGCTTGCGTATATAAAAGTTTAATTTAAACCTGTTTCTCAGAGTAAAAAAAACATAAAGTCACGAGTTTACACAGTAGTTGCCACACATTGTGACGTCGATTTGGCACACATTGTGACGTCACTTTGGTATCGAGAGTCATTCTAATACAACAATAGTAAACATAATTCACGATTGTAATTAATTGACAGGTCCGACTTTATAGTTAATTGCTCAGCCATATTGCCCCAATGCTTTTTTTGCAAAGACAGTTATAAAATTTCTAATCGTTCCGGGTGGAAAAAAATATTTTTTTTTACATATTCCAAAATAAATTCATGTTTGAAAAAAGTATGGCTTTTTATTTTAATACCAAATAATGATTTATTACAAACCTCTCATCTGATACTTAATATGTTTAATCCCGTCAGATGCACACAACTGATGCGCAATACTATAATTTCCCATCATTATCAGGTTTATTTATCATGACGTCATCAAATATGTTGGAATAAATTCAAACATTTGGTCACAGATTAATTCCCTACCTATAAAACTTTCGTTCAACTTGAAAAAGTTGCTTTTTTTACATTCCAAAATCGTTGTGCGTTTATGTGAGGTGAACTGATGATTTTAAATCGTATATTTAAATCTACCCCTCAGAATATCTTGTTTGTATTTAGTCCAAATGTTTCTGCGCTTCAACATCATACCTATGGAGTGATTTTTATTCTGAAATTATTGAAGCAATATGAATCATCCTCTGAGTGAAACACAGAGAATTGAGAGGAAGGAAACAGTAAGGATAGCAATTTAAAGGAAATCAGGGATAGTCAGAGAAGAAAAACATAAGAGGAAGAAGAAAATAAAAGAGAGAAAATAGAAGGGCCAGAAGGGAGATGAAGCAGAAATAAAGAGAAATAGAGACAAAGCGAAAGATAAGAGTGAGGATAAGATAGTTAAAAGAAAGAGAGAAAAGATAAGGAGAGAGACATACAAATGTTGCGTGAATATAGTTGGAGAGAGATATAGAGAAAGGAAAAGTAGATAGAGAAATTATGTAGAAGAATATAATAAAGGGAGAGAGGGATAATAAAAGAAGAAAAAAGAGATAAAGCAAAATAAGATGGAAGGTGGCAGAGAAGGAAGTAAAAAAGAGGGAGATATAGATAGAGTGAAGAAGGAAAGATATTGAGTGTGTGTGTGTGTGTGTGTGTGTGTGAGTGTGTGAGAGTGTGAGTGCACCCGTGGGTATGTATGTGTTTGGGTTTAGAATTGTGTGGGATGTATGTATAAGGGGCGTTTTATTTGTATGTGTTTATGTGTGTAATTTGATATAGACATTTTACCAAAATAATGAAAAATGTTTTTTTCAATTTGGACAAGATTAGAGTCTATTGATTTAAATAGAGGAAGCCAAAAATGCATTACTTCAAGTTACAATACGAAAAACCATTTATATATAAAGATTAACAATATTTCAATAATGAGTTTGACGAGAACAAATTTATAGACAAATGAAAGACAAATGGCAGTATTAGCGAAAGTTGCTTGATGTAATCATTTTTAATGCATTGATTAGGCTAATATTAAAAATACTTGACTAAATTTATTTAAGTATTTTTAAATTTAGATTAGAGAAAGGTGTAAAGTTTGGCGTCCTTACGTCCTTACCCCACCCAAATCGTACGTGACCGTAATATTCCGTGTTTATTCACATTGCGTTTTACTGTACATGTCTCCCTGAGACTGTGATAAATTACGAACTTCTCGGGTTAGCAATCACGTACATGTACGTAACATATGTCACGATCGTCCCACTTGATGACATGTTTACTACGAGCCTAATGGCAACGCAGAACCAAACTTGCGCCAAAACGTACCCGACTACAACACAAGTTAGCTTGTCCAAATTTAACTTACACACAGGGAGTTTAAAATAAGGCAAACACTTTAGTTACAATTAAATCATTTAACTAAAATTATTATTTATATAAATTTATTATTTAAAATTAAAATGTTTGAATTTTGAGCAAAACTATAAAATTTCCGTGAACGGTTTGATATGAAATCCATAATAAAAATACGACAAACTGAAATAAAAATACGTATTTAATTTATTAACTAAAAATGTAAGACAAATAGAACCATGGAGTGTATTTCGTTTAGTTTTATTTTTTCAGTATAGTTCACCTGATTCTTTATATTAATTATATCATCATATTATGTGTTGTACCAAAGTAATTATCTAAAAGAAGGTTTATAAATTATTTTTACTTCCATACAATTGTAAATTTTGCCTCTTTTAGGTCTTGTTTTAAAGGTATAATTTAAAAATTTAAAAAAAAGTAATAAATAACGCTTTTGTATATATTATGATATAATTTATTCTTGTTCTTTTACCTGTATCTTTAATTGTACTTTTTATCTTTAAAACACAATTTATAATTAGTAAAGTTATTATTGGAAAAAGGTAATTTTCTTACCTCCTCTCTTCTCTACCTCCCTTTTGTTCTTGTGATGTATGTTTTGTGCTTAAAGGAAGGTGTTAATAAACCAAAGCGTGTTTATGTTAGTGTATATTGCGGATTGATTACACATTGAACTTACATTAAACGTACACACTAGTGCAGATAAAGACATTTTCACTTCATTTAAATTTTTTGTAACCCGGTTCTGAGCCCTCGAATTAGGGCCCCACCTATTGGTAGCTATCCTCTAGCGATCAGTCTCCGTATTACATAAAATCTTTATAATATACAGAAGCATGTAATTCTTATTCAGATTATTTACACAAAGTTATAATATTTGCATATATTATGGTTTCCATGTAATAAATAGTGCGTCATCATCTTTCTCCATTTGTAGCTTCTACCAAGTAAGCTAATAATAGTTTAACAATAGTTTCCATCGTTACGTGTTGCTACATTTCGTTACATACATACTTTACTGGTTTACTGTTCTATAAAGGTCTCCTTTACAAGGTGTGAGATTGCCTACACAGCGCCTTTTTATATGAGTCCGCAGCACATGGATATAGTGTATTCTAAAATTCATATATCGATGTGAGCTATGAAACCAATCACGCTACGGAAACCAGTCTGAGAATAACTTCAGGTTTATCTGTGCAGACACAGATAGAAAGAAGCAGAGGCATAAAGGTAATCTGTGCAATGAACAAAGCAACAAGATGGATGGCAGAACCTGTAAGGGGTAGAAGTTGATGGCATGATTAAACACAGAGTAACAAGCCTCGTAGATAATGATAAAGAAGTAATAGACTTTGGGTCTATAATAAATGAAGAAATTTTTCATTAACTTTTCTCCAAAGTTATTTCAAAGAAAATGGTTTGGAACGTATTTAAAATTTTTTAAACATATAATAATTATAATATCTGCATGTTTATTCATAGTTTTATTTGGTATTATTTTATAAAAATATAATCAATTTAGTTCCTACGTAATACAAAAGGAAAAGTGTATCTAGAATCTAGAATTTTTTTAAAAATTAAAAAAATTAAGTTTGAAAAGGGATTTATTAACAAGTGTCAAATGCAAGAAGTCACATGTGATTTTAAAAACAAATAGTTTATTAAGTAATAGATATTTATAAATAAATAAAATGCACTGCCCTTACCTTATAAATTAATAAGTAACACAGGTCTTAAAATGTAAAAATATGTACAACTTGACGGACCAAATTATACGTTCATATTAGGTCTGCCTATATCTGCACTAAAAGCCAAACTTCATTAGTTAATGAATTCCTTTTCTTTATTACACTTTATTAAAGGTTGTACACGTTATACAAAAGTTGAACAATTTTCTTTTGTTACTAAGATTGTAATATTCAGATTATCATTTCACACTTTGCCTGGTTTGGCAATTTTTACAGGCATAGGAGAGGAAACTCTATTGTATTAATATACATATAGATATAATCCTGCTTTGCTTAGAGGGTGTAAAAATCATTATATATTTAATGTTATGATTTGTGTTTCGAGAGAAATTTTAAAATAATTAAATAAAATGGTCTTGTATTTAGTAATTCTTTCACAGTTTTAATTTTACTGAACGAGTTTTTAGTTTTGTCAAATAAAAATCATGAAATTATGCACAGCGACAGAAAATAATTAAAAGCACATTTACAATATTTATTAGAGTTTTTGTTTCTGTAGACATTTTCTAATGCGAAAATCATTTCCCGTAACAAATTGCTTGCTCAGAAGTTGCAACACTTTTATTGACTAAGTTTCAGAAGCTTTTTCAATTGCAGAGACAATGTCGCAATCAAATGGCGTGTGAGAGAATTATGAAGTTTCTCAAATTACTTTCAGCAACTCTCCCCTGCCTCATCTACCGCCGTCGGAGTTGTAACCTTAATTTCCCAATCTTAAACTTTAAATTTCATTACACAAGATTTAGTTATTTATTTTCACTATGCTTCGTTTATACCGTCTGTCTTGAAATATTTTGTCACATTTATTTATTTCACGATGGCGAAGCTTCGGTACTTTACTTCGGTACATAATTATACGATGGAACCAAAGAGAAACACCTAGGACTGGAAAAGGGAAAGAAGTTGAGAGCTTTCAACGTATGACATAGAATTTTAACAAGACAGCAACTTAGAGAACAAATGAGCAATATCAGTGTTAACAAAAAATATGTTTTCACTTTCATTTAGTAAAAGGATAGGAAAAGAAAAATTAATGAAGTTATATTCGGGCAGAGTTCTGGAACCTACATACAGGCGGGACTAGGGTCTGGATGGGAGGGTTGAGGGCACTTTGCAAACTGCAAACGGCGTTGTATAGCGTGTTTAATAAATTTAGGCCGGGATAAACTTCGCAGTTAAATTGCTCGGCCAACTTGTTGCATGAGGTAAACTATTCGAAACTGTTTAATAAGCTTTGTTTTGTAAAATATTTTGACCTTACCAGGTAATCACTATGTAATACAAACAGCTGCAAGTAAGCTGTCTATTGACAGAATTATTGTTTTTACTCATGTTTACACTCCCAGAAAACTCACGTATAACTCGCAGATGTGATCAAAGGAATTTTGATTTGCTAGTCAAGCATAACTTATTTTAAAATCGTTATTTGAATATGGCCAAAGCTTGTTTCAATGCATTCTTAAATAATAGCATTCAAGTTTTATTTGAAACGCTGTAAAAAATGGGTATATTTTCAAACTTAATTAAACATGCTGTTGACAATTTAATTAAACATGTTTTGGATATTATGTCCGACGTCATTTGGTTTTGGGATTTGAGACTTGGTTATGTCGTAAGACATTTAGTTTCGATATCGGATGGTGTTAGAAAGTCCTGGTGTCAGAAGTAAAAATTAGATAAAACAAAGGGTTCGAGTAACAGTAATGTTAGCGGCTGGCAGCAATACTGACGTAACAACGTCCCTTGCTCGGGCCCTTGCTCGGGAGTAGTGCAGCCTCTACACGGTGAGTATTATGCAAGAATGTATGCCTACAAGGAGTACGTAGCTTAGTATACAGGGTGTGTACAAGAGTATAAGTAATGTTAGCGGCTGACAGCAATTTTGACGTAACAACGTCCCTTGCTCGGGACTTGTGCAGCCTATACACGGGGAGTATTATGCAAAAATGTACCCCATAACGACTACGTAGCTTAGTATATAGGACGTGTTCAAGAGTATAAGTAATGTTAGCGGCTGACAGCAATTTTGACGTAACAACGTCCCTTGCTCGGGATTTGTGTAGCCTATACACGGAGCGTATTATGCAAAAATGTACCCCATAACGACTACGTAGCTTAGTATATAGGACGTGTTCAAGAGTATAGGAAACCCTAAGAAAATGTAAGTAATATATTCCAGTAAATTTCTCTGCATGTCCTAGCATTTCAAAATTTTTCTTTGTCGACGCGTTTTGGAAAGACTCCATTTTCAACACTAGAGTATTACTATCTGAAGCGCTATTTAAATTTTGAAAATTGTATCATTCCGATACGCGTCAAATAACGAAAATATAATATAATGTTAGGAAGGGCATTAAAATGTACTCGAATATATACAAACATTACTAATAAAAATTTAGATAAGCATACTAAGAATTTCAATGTAAGTATAGTATCAATATTAAAACGATTGTTGTACCAACCGACGTTAGCACCAAAACAATAACTCATTATAAATCCAGGTTTAATATAGTTTTGGAGAATTAATGAAAGGGAGACGACGGAGTGTATCAGGACGATATATCACGCAGGACAGTCCTGTCTCTGCATCAGGTGACGCTGTAATTTGTCATTATTCCTGAACAACTAAAAGGACCGCCAGAATAATTAATCACAAATTTGTGAAGGTGTAACTACAACGCCGTGTATGAGCTACGAGCGGACCTTCGTACAATCACGCTTCTGTTGTGTTGTGCAAGCTTGCTTTACTTTCTATAATATGCAACACGCTTAGTAAATATTTAATAGCATTTCTGCAAACGTAAAAAAGACAGATATTGTTTGCAATGCATGCGCCACTATGGGCATAAAATACAATTACAACTGGAAAGGAAGATTATGTTGGTGTAAAACATTGCAAAAAATGCCCCCAACAAATTATTGTAGGGATAATCTTGCAAACTAAAATTTTTTTATTAAATGAAATATTGTTCTTGTAGTTTTAAATATGCATTACACTTGCTTCAAATAATTAAATAAATATTCAAGGACAGTATACAAAGCACTGTCACCTCTCCATAGAATAGTTAACTACTTCCCGATTTGGTTTTGCTAATACATATAACTAAGAGTAACTTTGACATGTTTGTGTAAAATTATAGTTAAAACAAGATATCAATTAACACTTGAATCAACAAATAATAATTTTTTTTGTCCATTTGAACAATATATATATATATATATATATATATATATATATATATATATATATATATATATATATATATATATATAAGGAGAGTGGCAACTAGTATAAGGTTTTGAAAGGTATAAATCCTTGAACGTGTAGGAACAATTGACGTTAGTGCCACAAGAAAATAAATAGAGGTTCAAATTAAAATTATGTAAGTTATTAAATTTTCAATAGAAACGCAACTTAACAGTATAAAAACCTTCAATAGTTTATTTGAATATTTATTTTATTTTTTAATATCCATTATAACTAGTATAAAACTTATACTTTACAGTATTATTTATTATATCTCTACATTTTCAACATTTTTAAAATGATGAACCTATCAACATAATCAATATATTTAAAGTTTACTTTAAACTTCCAACTAATAGACCCTAATAACTTCACTTTGTTAAATTCATCAACTTCAGTGTATTAGGAACCTATTAGGAGATTTTAACGCGTTGGGAAATAATATTATTGTATAAACACATAGATTTAAACTTAGCTTTATGTACAAAACGAAACGGAACATAATTCACACTGTTTAAACAGAATTGTTATAACAAATACGTAATCATGATATTTAAAAAAATATTTATGATGAAGTATTGATTTGCGTTATAATCATAATCTTTAAACCACCTCTAAGATAGGAAAAATATTACTACTTTTGGTATCACTTTGCAAAATTCGTTAGCTACTGATATTTTTCAGCAAAAGCGTTTCGCGTTAGATCGGTTAATTGTTCAATGCTGTGAGTCACGGAAAAGACTCAAGAACAATGTTGTGAGGCGATGACTAATAGCATTGAACAAGGCACTGATTTAGTGCGAAACGCTTTTGCTGAAAAATATCAGTAAAGATTGGTGTTCGGCAAAATAATACCAAAAATGCGAATTTAAGAAACCTCAAACGACAAAAAAGCTGCAAATATATAATTCCTAGCATGACTTGTTGTTTTGATTACGTACATGACTTGAAATCTGTACGTACAATCTAGAAATAACGATCTAGGCAATTCCTATATGATGACTTCAGTTCTACAGATTTACTACCACGTAAAGTTTATTTTATATGCGGTGCTGTAAGAAATTACACTTCAAAAAACCAAATTGAAAAGTTTTAAAAAGTTAAATAAGTTTTATTAAAAACTGTTCGTTACATAAAACGCGGGAAACAAAATAAAGTTTCACTCAGTTTAGAAATCCCTTCGTCAGTTGCCTGTCTATAAAGTTTACAGTAAAATTCATTGAACGGAATTAATTTAATTTGTGTAACAATTGAAAATATAGAATAACAGTAAAAGTCCTCAACTATTATAAAATATATAATAGTAAAAGTCCTCAATTGTTACACAATAAGCTTTTGTAAAACTTTTTGGGTTTATCTACAACACTTTACTATACAATACAAAAACATGCAGACTCATCACTTCATAAGAAACAAAAAGAATAAGAAAGTCAGAGCGTGAAATTTGTTACGAAAATTTGTTTACGAAACGATATGTCAAATCAGTTTATTAATATTTTCAAATATAATATATTTGGATAGTATTAGTCACAGCAGACTAAATACCATCTTGTGGCTTTAATTTTGAGGTTTTTAACATTAAAGGTAAGGATTTGTACCCTTGGATAAAATCTCAAATATAACTCACGTTAAGGGAGGAACTGTGATCAGGAGCGATGTAATTTTACCGAAGAGTTTAAATTCTTATGACATTTGCAGTATGCACTATTACTATCTTTTCCATAAAATATCAAAACATAAAAATTATACAGTACAGATATAAAAATAGATAGATAGAAATAAGAAAGATCACAAGATGAAGAGAATAAATCACAGGTGAATAATAATAACAGATAATGTAGTGAGGAAAGACGAGTTAGCAGAGCTATAGCTTAAAGACAATATCTGGTAAATTGTAGGGGGTTTAATGTTTTGACTCCTTACGTCACTCATTTGATGTTTAAGAGTAAGGACTTTGTTTTTCATAGCATTACAGGCGCTCGATAAGGGCAATAAGCTAGTTGTCAAAACGTTGCACTAAATAAATAAACTTTAAACTCGATATTTAACAGGCTTGTCATTCATTCAATATATATCTATAATTAATAAAGTAATAGAACAATATAATAAGTAGAAGCAAAGAGAAAACTGTGAAAAAACATACACAAGAAAGAAAAATATTATAGTTTACGAAAACATTATAGAAGTGAAAAAAGAAAACATTGGCATGCAACGAAGACACCGACATAGATATAGGAAAGAAAAATAATACAGAAAAATTAGGTAGTAATATATACAAAAGAAAAAGTAATTATGCCAATAAAAAAATATATAAATAACGATATACCAATAACCAAAAAATGCAATATATGATAGATGACATAAAAGACGCAATATATATGCAAAGAAGCAATATACGTCACAAACAATGAGCAATACAGGTGATAAGGAAGAAATAACATTTTTAACACAAATAAAAAAAGTAAACATAACAACAGAAGCAAAGTGACAAATTAGAGAATGTAAAAACCAATTAGACGATATAGAATAAGAGCAGCAGGTTACAAATAGGAAATAATAAGGAATCGAAATGTTAAACAAGAAGAAATAATCATAATACCAGAGAATAAATACAGAGGTTATGGTAGAAGGAATAAAGATGGTGGAAAAGAAGGAATATGAACATCAGTGAAGAAACAATACATATAGAAGAAAAAATTCATCCTGTAAAGAGTATAAATACGAACGAAAAACAATAAATAACTAGGAAATTATGGAATAGCGTTACATATGATAAAAATAAGCAATACATATCTGTCAAAGGATAATAAATGCAGATAATAAAAATGGTTTATCGTCCTTCGAAAATATTACAATTATCCTTTTTAATAGTATTTGTTTTGACGAAACGAAATAAATAAAAGGGAAAGAATGAAAAAGAAATTGACACGGGAGATCAAGCGAATGTAATAGATGACAATGCACTTGGGTTTCTGAAGATAATGATAGAATAATTATTATATTATTGCGAATTGCCATGTTCAAAAGCTTTATTAATATGTTTTACTTCATTAAATTTTAAATTCGTACACTTCCTTTCCAGTTACGGACAAATAACGTCCTCCAACTACTTGTTTTATGAGTGCATCACAAAAAGCAATTTACTGACATCATTAGCAGCAAAAGTTCAACTACACACACACACACACACACACACACACACACACACACGCATATATATATATATATATATATATATATATATATATATACACCTCTCCTATGGGCTGCATGACCTAGACGTGGTGGAGAGGCCTAATCCGGGCGCGGGGGACGGGTGGAGCGGAGCTGTACGTATGTGGCTCCCTATAAACGGGAAGTCCAGGCAATTATGTGAGTGCATGAAGGCGGCTCAAAAAAAGGAGCCAGTCCTAGCACTTGAAGGGTTGTTATGTGACCGGCTCTCGCCTTGCCCTTCCCTTGCGGGCGGCAACCAAGAAGCACCCCTCATCCAGGTTGGTGGTCGGGATGGACACTTACACCCCCGATCGGAAGGTGTTATGCGATCCGTGCCGATGTAGATTCGTGGCCCTCAGGGTAAGGAGGGTTTCTAACGGAGCCTCAGGGACACCTGGCGCCACCCCTGAGTACTTAAGTCGCCTTACCGCCGTAAGCGGGGCTCAGCGGCGGCGGACCTTTATTTCCCTAGCTGGGACAGGGCACAGAAAGAAACAAGTAAAAGAATGCTGGACCGCGCGCATGGGCTCTTCCTTAGAGGCATAACAGCTACAAGGAGAAGCACACCATGTGCGGCCATGAGGGTTATGTTGGGTTTTCCATCCTTGAGTCTTCAAATTAGGATGGAGGCAATGAAAACTGCATACCGGCTAAGCTGTACCGGGCAGTGGAAGACAAGTAGCAAACGTCATAAACAGCTATTTGGAGATTCACTGAAGGAGTTCTGGATAGAACCTCAGTATAAGATACTGTCTCTTAAAAGGGAAAAAGGAAACTACAAAATCCTTATTCCTGCAAGAGAGGCATGGGCGGAGTATAGACCCAGACATGGTGAAATCTGGTTCACCGATGGGTCCAAGATGAAGGAAGGAGTGGGAGCAGGATTTAGTGGACCGAGACACCAAGACAGATTTTGTCATCGCCTGGAGGACTACAACTCTGTCTTCCAGGGGGGGGGGGTGCTTGCGATCAAACTATGTGCTGAGGAAATAATAGGGTCTGGCAGGAGGGGCAAGACCATCTGGATTTACTCGGACAGTCAGGCAGCTCTGAAGGCTTTAGGTAAGGCTAGTACCAGCTCTAGGTTGGTGGCTGAGACTATGGCTTCTCTAGCAGAGCTGAGTAAGTATAATTCACTCAACCTAACCTGGATTCCAGGACATTCTGGCTGGATAGGGAATGAGAGAGCTGACGCCTTAGCAAAACAAGGGTGTATAACCCAAGGACCGTTGCTGAGGGCAGTGGGCATGCCGCCTCAGGAGGGGCGCAAGAAGATCACGGCACATATAGACAGGTTGTGCAGTGAAGAATGGAATGTAACTTTGGGGTGTAACAAATCCAAGGTACTGTGGGGATACTCAGGAGATTTGTGGGGCAAAGAACTACTCTCCTTAAGTAGACATCAACTCAGAGCTACTGTAGAGCAGGTTACAGGCCATGGGAATCTGAGGGGGTTCCAATACAAAATTGGAAAATCTAGGTAACCTGTGTGCAAGAGATGCGACGAGGACCAAGAGGAAAGCCCAATCCATGTACTTTGTGAGTGTCCTGCTTTGGGAGCTACAAGGAGAAAGTGGTTTGGCTGGCAGGTATGTACACCAGAGGATATCAGAAGATCTAGCATCAGGTGGGTACTTGATTTCTGCAAAGAGGTAGGTATCCACTAAGCTAGTCCTGTGGTAGGGATGGGAAGAGAGTACAAAGGCTACAGCTAAGTGCTCTACACCGATAAGGTCCCTCCGAGTTTTAGTAATAGTAATAGTAATAGTAATATATATATATATATATATATATATATATATATATATATACACACATATCTAATAATTATAAAGCATTAGAAAACTCTTTAAAATTTGTAAATATGTGTAAATGATTGTATTAAACATAAATTATTTATACATTCTTTCCCGAGTATTGGATACACTTGTGTGAGTGTGTGTGTGTGTGTGTGTGTGTGTGTATGTGTGTGTGTGTGTGTGTGTGTGTGTGTGTGTGTGTGTGTGTGTGTGTGTGTGTGTGTGTGTGTGTGTGTGTGTGTGTGTGTGTGTGTGTGTGTGTGTGTGTGTGTGTATGTGTGTGTGTGTGTGTGTGTGTGTGTGTGTGTGTGTGTGTGTAAATTACATATTACACTTTGAAAGCAAGTTTTCCACCTGTTTTTTTAACTAAGGTATATGGTGCTATTTTTCTGAGAAGTAAGAAAGAAGCTCAGTAGTTGTGTTAACATTTAAAGTAATTAAAGCAAAACTAGCAAATTCATACAATTTTGCGATCAACTAAACTAGAGGCATACATTATTATTTGATTAATTTTCAATCATATTTTTTATTCATAGCAGTCTCACCTACTCTTGGCGCTCCTCGTGAAAACGGGAAAGTACGAATGAAAATAATCACTGAATTCGGTATGAGACATAAGATTTCAAGGCTAATAGAAGTGAAAAGTGGCTGAAGTATGTTGACCCTGCACTAAGTAGATTCAAATCTTCATCGGGGAGTAGAGTTTGTGCATTATCTTCTTAAAGCCCTAAATAGTATACCAGTAGTGAAAGGTCTAAAATATTATTTTTTTATTTAGAACATTCAAATGAACACTTTGAAATAAAAAAAAAAATATTTAAACTGTTTACGGATAAAATTGTTTTTTGTTGCTATTTTGATATTTGAAAGGCAGAAAGCTTGGAAAAATAAAACATTTATTCAAAATCCAAGATATATAAGAGTTAAAATCTTTTTTACGTAAAACCAAAAAAACATTAAGTATTTTCATTTGTTTCTTTTATTATATTTTACCGATTTAAAATACACAAATTTTCAAAAGATTATAATATGATCTTCTATATTATAGAAAAATTATTTTCTCTAATTATTGTACTAAAGTGAACAGGATTAGATGTTTCTGTAAGAAATACTCAAGTTTATATTATTTCGTATTGAAATTTGTATATAGAGATACATAAAAGTGGTGAAAAATGTTTTTATTCTATCCTCGCATCCCCCCACAATACACATTATATGTGTATGTGTGTGTGTGTGTGTGTGTGTGTGTGTGTGTGTGTGTGTGTGTGTGTGTGTGTGTATGTTGTGTGTGTGTGTGTGTGTGTTGTTTGTGTGTGTGTTTGTGTGTGTTGTGTGTGTTTGTGTGTTTGTGTGTGTGTGTGTGTGTGTGTTTGTGTGTGTTGTGTGTGTTTGTGTGTTTGTGTGTTTGTGTGTTTGTGTGTGTGTGTGTGTGTGTGTGTGTGTGTGTGTGTGTGTGTGTGTGTGTGTGTGTGTGTGTGTGTGTGTGTGTGTGTGTGTGTGTGTGTGTGGGTGTTTGTGTGTGTGTGTGTTTGTGTGTGTGTGTGTGTGTGTGTGTTTGTGTGTGTGTGTTTGTGTGTGGTGTGTGTGTGTGTTTGTGTGTGTGTGTTTGTGTGTGTGTGTGTGTGTGTGTGTGTGTGTGTGTGTGTGTGTGTGTGTGTGTGTGTGTGTCTGTGTGTGTGTGTGTATGTGTGTAAATTACATATTACTCTTTGAAAGCAAAAACCTTTGTGTAAAACAATAATAAATGTTTAAACTGCAACGTTTGACAGTCATGACAGCATCGAACAGCACAGACACAGACTTTCCAAGATGGCGGCCTGACAGCTGACAATATTTCACATGTTACAAAGCTAAACGGTG
The DNA here is from genome assembly GCA_036971475.1 of Prosapia bicincta. Classification (NCBI taxonomy): domain Eukaryota; kingdom Metazoa; phylum Arthropoda; class Insecta; order Hemiptera; family Cercopidae; genus Prosapia; species Prosapia bicincta. The sequence continues at coordinate 835,523 of JBAIZL010000055.1, forward strand.
AACACATTAAACTCCAGGAGTATGATGTGACCTACATCACTATAGTTGTCAACTCTTATAGAATCTAACGATACACAGTATTACAACCGATACATTGATGTAATGTGTAAATTTAAATAAAATACTGTAGATTAGTCAATAGTAGTAGTTTGTTAGTATAGAATTTGCAATAACAAGGCTTGGAATAAAATTTCGTTTGGCGACTAAAAGTAAACAAAACAATCAACATGTATTGTAGAAATGTAGTATGCAGTGATGTAGCTCACGTCTCTCCGAATCGAAATTTACCTATCAAACTATAGAAGACTCTCTTGCAATTAAGTAATTTTAGTTGAGAATAAACCATTTCTAATATTTGGCAAATGATTTGCATGAGATAAATTTTTCATTTTGTTATAATTTCAACTTATATTGAATCTTTGAATTTTCCAAGCTGAATTAATAATAAAGTCTTCAATACATACATTTATTCAACACCAATTTATAAGGGTTCAAAGGAAAGTGTTATTAGAATTCAAAACTTGAGTCTTAAATATAAAAACCTGCAAATGAAATATGTAACACAAGTTTGTATTTTTCTCCGATGAGAAATTCTTTGCATTCCAGATCATGCAACCATGTCCCTCTGTGTAGCATCAGACTCGTATATTTATTAGTCAATTATATAAAAATATCTATAAAGATTGAATGTAGAAATTTACTTATATGTTACTAAGTGATATTTCTCTTGAACCAGTGATGTTTTTACTCTCTACAAGTTGAATTACAAGTTGAACATTACAAACGCTATATATACATTTTCAAAAATTTCTGAAAAATGTCACAAATATATTCCCAAAATTTATATTACTTCACTTAAAAAATGAAAATAAATTTGTAGAGCCAAAAACAAATGAATCGATTTAATAGTTAATAGTTAAATTTGTGCATAGATTTGTAGATGATTCTTAAAGTAGGCAACCTGTTATACAAATGCAAACTTTTATGCAATGAATACAATGTTATAATAAAACATGAAACCCGCAAGGTTTTTAGTATTAAACTCTTAACTAAAATGGCGACAAAATCAACTCCATAACACGAATGGGATTATTTTTTGATACATCAATTGTACCAACAGCATTATAACTTTATATATATATAAACCTTATAACAGCATAACAAAATCATTATAGTTTTATATAATCAAATGAAATTCTCTCCCAATAACTTTCCCCAAATATATATATACATTTTATTACACATTGTATATATTTGTAAACATTAAATATATTTTACATTCAATATATACATTTATAAACATATATATATATATATATATATATATATATATATATATATTTGTAGATTATGCAACACTGTTTCACTGTATTCAATCTAATAGACAGTATAAACCCCAAGACAAATGCTGAAAACTCGCACAGTGCAGTGAAACTAAAAATAGAAGTTAACGGTACATCAAGGTCAACAGCAGATTCAACGCAGCCCGCAGTCCAAAATACGTTTAGTATGCCAGAAGATGGAAGCACTCGCTAGCTTCTGAAAGCGCTCGCATAAATACCAAGTAAGATTCTTGTTTAAGTACATAAGTGAAAGTGATATATATATATATATATATATATATATATATATATATATATATATATATATATATATATAGATTTCAATATTGAATGTATATTTTATATTACAATTTATAAAACTATTTCTTTTTCCTTCGTCTGAAACCTTCTGTGTACACAAACATGTGTTATATTACCTTGACACCGAAGCACGGAAATGGAATTTAAAATCCAACTTTCTAACATCTGTTGCGTAACTCAAATATATTAGAAATATCCTCTTCCAATGAAAACTCTCTTAATAATTAGGTTTTGTATTTATTCGTTTATTACATATTGTTATATAGCCTATTTAGCATTTACATTTGATAGCGCTCCATGGATATATCCTCCCTTCCATCACATGTCCAACACGTACAAGTTGCAATAACCAATTGTTGAATTTCTGAAATGGAAAAGGTATAGTTATACATAAAGTTATAAGTTATGTATTTTTTAAGTGTTTACTAAAATATAATTTAAAACATATTTTATGTGTTTATACATTATTCTAATTAAAAACCTTGCTGTTAAAAATACAGTTTCATACAACCATACTATAATTTATAAAGTATATAACAAAATAATTATATTATACTATACGAAAACTATATAAAATGCGTCTAATGTAAAACTACCTTTTAAAAGCTGTAACCAAATTGATTATACCTTAGTTGGGTATAAAAGGGAACTTTTGTATCCCTTACTGAAATCCCCCTTGTCCTAAAAACCTACCATTTATAGGAAAACTCGAGTTGCACGACATATTAAGGGCCTTTATAAAAGAAACATTACAGTGGAAACTAGAGATAGGCTACCTATCTCTTTCAAGTACAAAATGGTGGCGTGTTTAAAATTTAAATATCTGTCTTTGTAAAACAGCATTGAAATAAAATTTAGTCCTCAAAGTTAATCGAACACGTTAAAGAGAATCTGTGCAAACTGAAACCACAACACTCAGACAATTTAAGGAATAGAATACTCCAAGAAATTCAAAGAGTTTGACGGTAATCCATGCGGTTTTAGGATCTTACAAAAGACTCAACGCGAAGTAATTTACTTTATAGAAAATAGTTCAAGAGTTTCCACTATATATTCTTAAATACTTTATAATAAATGCTATTCAATAAACATACAACCATTTAAATTAAACATCATACGGGTCTTTATATGAGTTTCATTTGTAACATATTTGTGAAATATCTCCTTTAAAAAAAATGTATTAGGAAATATTTTCCAAACACATAGAGTTTATAAAGTTTTGAATCAAGTTCGCAGCATGACCTGAGACGAGATAAAATCCAATGTGACAAAAATGCCAGATGTATTTACTTCCAAGTACTAATCATTTATACGATTAGATTTATCAGATCTAAAAATAAAAATGTTATAATTTTTACGTTTAAAATTAAAGGATATTTTTATATTGATATAGCGAATATTTTGCAAAGTATTTCAAATATCGAAATTAATCTATTTTCAATTAGTTTACATAAACAGCTCCCTATATTTACTCAAAGCTCAGAGCGGTCGTTTGCGTTGCGACAATTTAAAATAAACGTTTAATAACAAACAATATCAAATCAATACGGTCCCAAAAAACCTATGTTCACGCTACATACGAGTACATCTGCAATTATCTGAATTTAACTAATTATTGTTTATATCAATGTCGATTTATTTTTACAGTTTCTATTTTTATTTTTCGTGGAAGATTGTGTTGCACATGACATAGAAATCGTTATTGAACCTATACAACCCTATATATGAAATAAATACATTGAGATAAAACTAGTCGCAATATAGACCAAACAGGAGTAGCCGTCAGCTTCGTATAAAGCCAAAGTAAGATTCAGTGAGTTTGACTTTAGTTTGATATTTTCAGAAACGTTTCATCGTGTGGGAGGAAACAAGCGCGTTGCACCGATAAAGGTCGATTGATTTACATTTAATTTATTTATTGAAGTAGAAACTTTGTTAGCAGAGAGCAGAAGGTGTTTCTGGGAAACTATTTCTAAACATAAACTTTAAGTGTAACGTCATAGGAAAGCTTAAATATTACTAAAACTTTGTTATTATGGTAACTAGGTCGTATTGTTCTGATACAAAACTCTTTTTGAGAGCTTCTACAGTTTTATAAAAATGATATTAAACTAACGCATTTGACTGAAGCTAAGATTACTTCCGGTAAACATCTCCGTTCGGTTGACACCTCCTTAAACCTTACCGGTACATTTACTTCTCTCAACTTTGTCTGATGTGTTTACGCGTCTAACCGCGCAACTCTCTAAGGTAAACATCTCCGTTCGGTTGACACCTCCTTAAGCCTTACCGGTACATTTACTTCTCTCAACTTTGTCTGATGTGTTTACACGTCTAACCGCGCAACTCTCTAAGGTGAACATCTCCGTCCGGTTGACACCTCCTTAAACCTTACCGGTACATTTACTTCTCTCAACTTTGTCTGATGTGTTTACACGTCTAACGGCGCAACTCTGTAAGCGAATTAAGATTGTAACTCCTGAAAGGTTTGCCTGCGGCATCTATCAAAGCTTCAAGAAACTATTTTTCTGGTGGACGAATGGTTTACAAACGTTTTTGTTTTAACTAAAGTGGTTGGGATCATTGATTTTATTAATTACTTACGTCACATTAAAGTCTGACTAAAGGGGCTACTACTTTCAAGCTAAAGTATAGCTCCCGATAGCCAATAATATCTGCTGCTGTGCGGCTCATTGCTATTTTCTACTTCCTGGTTTTGAATGTTCTTTCAATATGTTCTTTCTTCTTTAACCGTCTTCTTACTTTATATAATTATTAAACATCAATTTATCTCTCAATGGTTTTTTTATGAAATATTTTCATCTAGTAGGCTATAAAACTGTATTTATACAGCCAATATGCAATACGAGTAATTCCTTCTTCAAGGACCCACTAACTCTATCCAATCTGCCGTTCATTAAAGTCGCTTTAAATCTGCAATAACAGCCTCATAAGGAATCTTGGATAAATTTTGTTGATGCTAAATAATATAAACCTTATATATATATATATATATATATATATATATATATATATATATATATATATATATAAAGAAATAAAACAATTTACAAATACATGAATAATTCAGTGTTTGTAATGTTATGGTAACAAAGTAGTAATAGTTTAACAACATTGTAATAAATTTGGCAACGCTGTTTGCTGCATTTAGTTTGCAAATGTATGGTAGATTTTAAATCTCTAGTATTCCTGATGATGTTAGTACTGTTTGCCAACGAAAAGGTTTAAAAAAAAATAAATAATTCTTCTATTTGTAAATTGTTTTATTTCTTTATTGATACACAAGAATACATATTATAATATTTATACATATATATATATATATATATATATATATATATATATTCTAAATTTGATACGATAATCAATGTCTATGATGTAAAGTAACAAAATAAACTTAGCAATTATATAACTTAGCAAGAATTTCAATTCTAATTTAACATATGTTTAGGCCTATATCTTGCATTATTGTATTTTTTATTCCTGATGTTGTTGATACTGTTTACCAACGAAAATCTTTAAATCTAAATTAATAAATATTCTTGTATTTGAATAACCTATGTTGTTATATATATATATATATATATATATATATATATATATATATATTAAGATTAAATAATATACACTAATTACAGGAATAATTTATTGAAATAATACATTCAAAGCTTTTCGTTGGTTGACATTACCAACATCCTCAGGAATTACAATACTAAGAATCAAACGAATATTAAAGTTTCTGATTCTTAGTATTGTAATTCCTGAGGATGTTGGTAATATCAACCAACGAAAAGCTTTGAATGTATTATTTCAATAAATTATTCCTGTAATTAGTGTATATTATTTAATCTTAAAAATAATTCTAACAGGAAAACATATTTGACATTCTATATATATATATATATATATATATATATATATATATATATATATATATATATATATATATATATCATAAGATTAAATAATATACACTAATTACAGGAATAATTTATTGAAATAATACATTCAAAGCTTTTCGTTGGTTGACATTACCAACATCCTCAGGAATTACAATACTAAGAATCAAACGAATATTAAAGTTTCTGATTCTTAGTATTGTAATTTCTCACGATGTTGGTATGTCAACCAACGAAAAGCTTTGAAAGTATTATTTCAATAAATTATTCCTGTAATTAGTGTATATTATTTAATCTTAATAATAATTCTAACAGGAAAACATATTTGACATTCTATATATATATATATATATATATATATATATATATATATATATATATATATATATATATATATATTAAGATTAAATAATATACCCTAATTACAGGAATAATTTATTGAAATAATACATTCAAAGCTTTTCGATGGTTAACATTACCAACATCCTCAGGAATTACAATACTAAGAATCAAACGAATATTAAAGTTTCTGATTCTTAGTATTGTAATTCCTGAGGATGTTGGTAATGTCAACCAACGAAAACTTTGAATGTATTATTTCAATAAATTATTCCTGTAATTAGTGTATATAGTTTAATCTTAAAAATAATTCTAACAGGAAAACATATTTGACAATCTACATACATACATATATATATATATATATATATATATATATATATATATATATATATATTAAGATTAAATAATATACACTAATTACAGGAATAATTTATTGAAATAATACATTCAAAGCTTTTCGTTGGTTGACATTACCAACATCCTCAGGAATTACAATACTAAGAATCAACCGAATATTAAAGTTTCTGATTCTTAGAATTGTAATTTCTCAGGATGTTGGTAATGTCAACCAACGAAAAGCTTTGAAATTATTATTTCAATAAATTATTCCTGTAATTAGTGTATATTATTTAATCTTAATAATAATTCTAACAGGAAAACATGTTTGACATTCTACATATATATATATATATATATATATATATATATATATATATATATATATATATATATTAAGATTAAATAATATACACTAATTACAGGAATAATTTATTGAAATAATACATTCAAAGCTTTTCGTTGGTTGACATTACCAACATCCTCAGGAATTACAATACTAAGAATCAACCGAATATTAAAGTTTCTGATTCTTAGAATTGTAATTTCTCAGGATGTTGGTAATGTCAACCAACGAAAAGCTTTGAAAGTATTATTTCAATAAATTATTCCTGTAATTAGTGTATATTATTTAATCTTAATAATAATTCTAACAGGAAAACATGTTTGACATTCTACATATATATATATATATATATATATATATATATATATATATATTAAGATTAAATAATATTCCCTAATTACAGGAATAATTTATTGAAATAATACATTCAAAGCTTTTCGATGGTTAACATTACCAACATCCTCAGGAATTACAATACCAAGAATCAACCGAATATTAAAGTTTCTGATTCTTAGTATTGTAATTTCTCAGGATGTTGGTAATGTCAACCAACGAAAAGCTTTGAATGTATTATTTCAATAAATTATTCCTGTAATTAGTGTATATTATTTAATCTTAATAATAATTCTAACAGGAAAACATATTTGACATTCTACATATATATATATATATATATATATATATATATATATATATATATATATATATATTAAGATTAAATAATATACCCTAATTACAGGAATAATTTATTGAAATAATACATTCAAAGCTTTTCGATGGTTAACATTACCAACATCCTCAGGAATTACAATACTAAGAATCAAACGAATATTAAAGTTTCTGATTCTTAGTATTGTAATTCCTGAAGATGTTGGTAATGTCAACCAACGAAAACTTTGAATGTATTATTTCAATAAATTATTCCTGTAATTAGTGTATATAGTTTAATCTTAAAAATAATTCTAACAGGAAAACATATTTGACATTCTACATACATATATACATATATATATATATATATATATATATATTAAGATTAAATAATATACACTAATTACAGGAATAATTTATTGAAATAATACATTCAAAGCTTTTCGTTGGTTGA
>JBAIZL010000407.1:0-25000 GCA_036971475.1 Prosapia bicincta
ACCGCCAAATAAAACACATACTATCACGAGTCTAGACAAATAGCTGGCTACGAATGTTTACACAGCGTTCTGTGTGGTCAGAAACAGACTGAGTTATCTGTTATCCCCACCCGTCCATATGATAACAGAACCACTGCGCACCCCAAGGCCCCAGGCTAAAACTTCCCAGCTGTACCAACTCGACACATTTAATATTTATTGACATAAGTCCTGAAGTCATAGCAATGGGCTTATCAAATAAATAATGGGCATCTAAATAAAGAAGTGTTATTTCCTGACTGCCCTGCCCCTAAACCAGCCCGCTGGCATACAATACCAAATATTCGAGAGCAATGGCCACTAGTTTTGTTTCTAATCAAAATAAATATTTTCCCGATTTTTTTAAAATTTTCCCTGACTTTTCCAGAATCTTAAAATTCCCTGACTTTTCCAGGTTTTCCCTGTCACTAGACACCCTGTTTTATTATTACTCTATTTAATTATTAAACCTTTTGATTGGAAATCAATTATACTAAAAGAATATCTACTTCATCAGTAGATTGAAATATATAGGAATAATCAAACAATATCTACAAAGTGTCAGTATCAGGCTGATGCGTCAAATCCAAAGTGATGATAAGATGAGAAATGGGATTATGTGTTGAATTATTATTATTAAAATAAATGTTGTTCCAATTAATACATGGATTCCATGAAATCCGGTTGCTATAAAGAATGATGATCCATAGATTGAATCTGCAATAGTAAATGGTGATTTTATATATTCATATCCTTGAAGAATTGAAAAGTAAATTCCCAAAATAATTGTAATTATTATTCTTTGTTTAACTTCGTTAAATTTATTGGTTATTATTCTATGATGAGCTCATGTAATTGAAATTCCTGATGATAATAAAATTATAGTATTTAATAAAGGAATATTTATTGGATTAAAGGTTTGAATTTCTTTTGGTGGTCATATTAATCCAATTTCTATAGTTGGAGATAAACTTCTATGAAAAAATCCTCAAAAGAAAGAAATAAAGAAAAAAATTTCGGATAAAATAAATAGTAATATACCAATTTTTATTCTTTTTATTACGATTGAGGTATGTAGTCCTTGTAATGTTGATTCTCGTGTAATATCTCGTCATCATTGAATTATTGTTAAAATAATAATTATTAATCTTAAAATTAATATATTTAGATTAGATAGGTGAAATCATATTACTATTCCTGATGTTAAAGTTATTACTCCAATTGATGCTGTAACGGGTCATGGGCTATAATCCACTAAATGGAAAGGGTGATTTTTTGACATTTAGATTTCTCTTGAGTAAAGTGTTCTTAATATGGTAAATACATAATGCTTGAATAATTGATCCTGCTATTTCAAATAGTATTAATATAATTTGTGTTAATATTATTAATATAATTATTATATTATTTATATTAATAGTTGTATTTCCTAATAATGACATTAGTAAATGACCTGCGATTATGTTTGCAGTTAGTCGAACTGCCAGTGATCCTGGACGAATTAAATGTCTTACTGTTTCAATACATACTATAAATGGTAAAAAGTAATCATGGTTTATAATATTTTTGAAATGCCTCTATTTTTTCCTATATATTAATATATAATATAAATAGTTTAATACTAAATAAATCTATCCTCCTTATAGAGGATAGATTTATTAATATATAATACAAACAATTTAATAATAAATAAATCTATCCTCCTTATAGAGAATAGATTTATTAATATATAATATAAATAATTTAATAATCAATAAAATAATCAATAATTTGTAACGGTACTTGTAATATTGATTTGTAAACCATATCTAATATTTATTTCATTAAATATAAAATCTTACATAATTCTTAATTTCTATTTAATTTTACATACCCAATTATAGCCATTCCAAAAAAATTTACACAAAAACTTAAATTTTAAAATTTATTTTTTAGTACAGGTTTTAATATTTTTAAGTATCTACTTTGTTGTACTTCAGTGTCCAATAATTTTTTCCTCAGAAACATTGCTTTATTAGTTAATTTGCTGGATATTTCACCTTAGTCTCCTTCTAGACTGCTCAATGTTTTCCCCCAGAAACATTATGCTTTATTAGTTAATTCACTGGATATTTCACCTTAGTCTGCTTCTAGACTGCTCAATGTTTTTCCTCAGAAACATTATGCTTTATTAGTTAATTCACTGGATATTTCACCTTAGTCTGCTTCTAGACTGCTCAATGTTTTTCAGGTTATTTCAAACAATAGTTTCTTTAGAATGATCATATGTTTTAATGTTCAAGTTTGAGGCTTCTGCAGAATGAATATTGTGCTTCTTAGTAGTGGAAATATTTAATCAAAAGGTAAGTAAATTACTTAAAATAATTTGAGTTTAGTATAGTAACTATACATGTAACCTATGTTACCAGAAACATATAACACATTTAATAACTTAACTTTCATGCAACTTTTAATCTAAAGCCAACTAAAAAGTGAGGTTATGTTACTAATTTCTATAATTTTTTTCAAATGCTAGGAAAATTTATATGGTGGTAACGTAGGTTACACCATTTGGAGCTAACAAGCGCTCCTTTTACAGTCTGAGTAAATTTGAGTAATTTTTGGTTGCAAAAATCCCAATTATTTAACAGTTTTGTCTTCTTGCATTCATAACCTATACTCTAAAAGCCATAAAAGCTTTAATTTTGCTTTTTTATTTGAGAAACATTTAAGACAAATTTTACTTTTCCCCATGACATTTATTGTGCCCAAAAAATATATATTTTACTACAAACCCCTGCCCTTACTGTACATGTAATAGACCTGTGAGTTACTTCTACCTAAGGCTATATTTTTAATACTCAAGTCTTTTTTTCAAATGTTCAAAGATTTGTTGTTGTATTATCAAAATTAATTTACCATTAGACTATCATCTTTATTAAAACCAATACTGTTAAATGAAATAGCTACAGATATTTTTCTTCTTGCAGAGCATGGCTCCTACTCCCAAGAAAGAGCTTATGACGAGAATGAGGCAGAAGAAGAAAGAAGACAAAGAAAATGGGCTGAACATCTTGCCAAAGAACGCGCTCGACAGAAAACACTGTATGTAAATCGAAAAAACTGAAATGAACGAAAGTGATCGACAACAGTTACGGTTGAAGACAGCTGCCAAAGTAAGAAAGCATAGGTTACTGAAAAAAGCAAGTGGCCCTAAAAGGCCTAGATGCGAATCCAAGTCATATAAAGGGTACATATAAAGCTGCTTCAACTTTTGGCAAAGCAATCTCAAAAGTTAATAAATCTTTGCCTAAAAGTCCACCTAAGCGCAAGGCTGTAATTAAAGAGATTGTCTAAAGACACTTGGACTCTTGGATCTGCAAAAAGAAGTTGTTTGGGAATACAAGCAACTTGCGCGAAGAGCGACACAGCAAAACAGAAGCTCGAAATTTTTATTGTAATGATGAAATTAGCAGACAGGCCCCTGGGAAACGTGATGTAAAATCAGTCCGAAATAAAATTTCAGGGAAAAAGGAAAAGGTTCCTGCCCGACACATGCTGATGAACATTACCGATCCCTATTATGAATTTTTAAAAAAACACATCCTGAAATAAAGCTAAGTTTGTCATCTTTTTTTTGCATGTAGGCCTACTTTTGTATTACCTGCCAGTAAGATACCTCTCAGTGTGTGTATGTAAAAAACACCTTAATTTCTCTTTCATGGTGGAAGCTCTGAACAGAATAATATTAGAGTTCCCAGGTTCATATAAAGACATACTTAACGAATTGTGTTGTGACCAAGACAGTGAAAACTGCTTGTTTAATACCTGCAAAACATGTAAGTTGAATATGAACATATTTGTACCTGAAGAATTTAACTTAGATTCAAGCGTTAATTGGAAAAAGTGGGAGGAGGTCCATGGCTTTTTACAGGTGTCTATGAAGGTTTCGACTGTAAAGTCTTTGTTAGAAGAATTGAATAAACAGTTTCCAAGTTTTAAAGAACATTGTTACATTAAAAATGTTCAGTACAAGTATTTTGATCAAGTGAAGAGAGAGAAGGATCCCTCCAAGGCCATAATACAAGTGGATTTTGCAGAAAATGCAACTTTAACTGATCAAAATCAAATCCAGAGTGCTCACTGGAAACAACGACAGGTGACTGTTTTCACTTGTGTTATCTAGACCGGACCCAGTTTGTATTAAAGCAGAAATGGGTTTAAAATTTATATTTTAAAAAAATTTTAATTTTTGGGGCGTAATTTTTTTGTATCGCAGATGACTTTTTGGTATAATGCTTTTCGCTACAATCGAAAATGTGGGAACAGGAAATGAATAACCAAATTTCAAAGAAAAAAATCAACTTGAACAAAGAACTATTAGCATCACGTTTCATCCGGCACACAAATGTTATAGAATTGTAAAACTAACACACATCTTTTTTTTGGCTATAATAAGTCACAAAATTGCTCAAAAGAACAAAACAAAGACTTAAAGACCCTATTTCTCACACAAAACAGAAAATATTGCACTGAACATATACAAACCTTTTATTTCTATCGCCAGAAAACCAAAGAACTTAACACAGCACAAAGCATTGATTTTTTCAAAATTTGTAATTTTTTGGGAGTCATCAGCAAGTTTAATTATATTTTAAGGCATTTTCTGAGTTACTACATCAGGAAAAATAAAGCCAAAATGTTGAATTTGTAACGTTTTAGGTTTGGCGTGGAGGAGAGGGATTGGTATTTTCCAAAATTAAACATTTTTGGGGAGTAAGTGAAAGTTTTAATAATTTTTTCCCTCATCCTGACTTTCTGCATCACCAGGTATAAATTTTGCCCTATAACTTGGGTAATTGTTTTGTTTGCTAAACCGGGCCTATATTTTCATGAACATTCAGAAACATTGAAATTATTTTTTTCTGTACCTAGAAACATTATTTTTTCTTAAATTAAAGTTGGGTAAAATTTACAGCGCGGATGTAGAAGTTGTGAATGGGCGCAGAGTGATACAAATTTTTTTTACTACACAGTGCTGCGCATAAGGTCGTACGCATCGGCCCCGGTACGTCACGCAACCTTACGTGTGCAGATATTTGAGAAACAATGTTTTGGCTTAATTTTTATACATATATTTAAATATACAGTAAACTCCCGATTATCCGTGGGCGGATTATCCGGGGTCTGCCATTGTTTTACAAATAACCAATTTTTATTCCAATCAGATTCTTGTGTTTAAATTTCCAAACGGTGAATTACGACGTAAATACATATAAGGCTTAATAGAAGTTAAGATGAAGGGAATGGATATGTAAATATGTACGTACTAATTTTTACATTGAAAGGGAAGCATCCCTACGCGGGCCAGCGAAATAAAAGGGGCGAGCCGACTACTGTATATAAGAAACAATGACAAAATGCTTGGGCACCCGAAAACTTAATGTGTATCATAAGATTGTAAACAAATGTCAGCTAATCTGGGCTATAAATAGTCTAGGAGGTGACATATGTATTATCCATGTCTGTCATATACATTATTGAACTTTATGGCTTTGTGACACACGTGGCACAAGTAGACACTGTGCAACAAAATGGTTCTCAAGAAACTTAGATCGCACATTAAAGCTAAATCAATGCTCACAAAAAAACAGACGAAAGTGACAGATTTTTTTGTTAAAAAGTGAAAGTATTATGTGTAAAGGAAATTACATATGTACATACATACTTACTTTTGACATATACTTATTTACGTATTGTAAATAGTTTGACATATAAATGAACATGTTATAATCCTTCAAATACATCGACATTTTAAATTATTTTCTGTATTTATTTTGTTGTCTGAAGATTATTTGTGAATTGCATTAACCGGGGTCATGATTTGTGTAACTTATGGTATAATAATCGATTCGCGATCTTTTTTCGTATTCTTTGTTCATAGCGGATTATCTGTGGAATTCGTTATCCGGCACTGCCGGGCCACCCTATTCCACGGATAATCGGGAGTTTACTGTACTTATAAAGTCTCCAGTTAGGATAGATTTGGTTTTAAATTTATATATTACTGTATACCTATATTAAAATATACCTAAAAAGTGTCTAGTCAGGTTAGATTTGGTTTTAATTTTATACATTACCTTAATGGTTACATTTATACAATTAGAACCAAATCTATCCTGACTGGATACTTCATATTTTATTTTGTTAAATTCATTAAAATTATGCCAAAAGGTAACGCTACACATTATCCAAGTGTAACGGTTAGTACATTTGTGATGTCGTGTATCCCTCCACGAGGCAGGCAGCCTATACACAACTGCTACATCCGCCCTGAATATTTTACCCAACTTTAATTTAAGAAAAAATAATGTTTCTAGGCACAGAAAAAAATAATTTCAATGAAAATAGCCTTTTTACATGTTTCATGAAAATAAAGGCCTGGTTTAGCAAACTAAACAATTACCATTTTCCAAAATATCGTAGGTAACAAATATCATAGAAATAAATTTGACAAGGTAACAACTTTTAGACTGAAGTGTTTGCTCAAATTAGATATTGAGCCTACCCAATATTACTAATTTACATATACATAAAAAGTATCTACTAAACAAGGAAGTGGTTCACAGAAAATATGTCAACATAACTTTAATCTATAAGACCTACATTAGTAGCAAAATAACGTGAGTAATTACAATTAAACCTCAAGTTTCATCAGGTTATTTCAAGTCAAAGCATTTCAAGACGGAATAATATTAATTATAAATAGAAAATACTCCAGATAAGTATAAGGTAAGAAAAAACATTCTTTTTTTCATACCTTGCCAAAAAACCTTCCTTTAGTGTACCGAATATCCTTTTCTTTATTGTGGATTATATCTGGTATTTGTTTTTCTTCTTCCTTGATATTACTCATTTTACAGTATATAAATCTTTACAGTCTTATAAAACCACTATCTTACTAGAATTATATCACAAATAAATTAGTTTAAATTAATATTCTAAAACACAAATAATAGTATATCACATAAAACATAAAAAGAACTAATTGTAGTCACCAAATCTATACAAGCTTCTGAACAGTTTACCCCTAATGTAACGGTCAAAATTTGAAATAAACAGTTGGGATTTCAATTAACCAATAAGAGCTCAGAATGTTCGTTGCCAACGAAACGAAGAGATTTGAAATATTGGAAGTCACAGTGACGTAGATTATAAGTTCTGTGTTTAACACAAACAGAATTTTCTTGTTTGTAATACCTATTTAATGCGGTTTAATTTCAACTCTAGACCACAAAATACTCATTGTCGTTGCAATTATAAATGTTATTGGACATTAAGCAGTAAATGCATAATTTTACATACATGACGCCATATAACAATTATAAACCATCAAAAATAAGTAACAAAAAAGAACAGATTTTTATTTAAAAATTTTCATTTATTTAAAACACGATTGTTGTCATGTCTAAATGAGTTATAATATTTCATGTCGTGAATGAGGTAACTGAGTTATGTGTGCAGAGGCTGATATATCTTTATGATATCGATATTTTTTACTAATTATAGTAACAATAACATTATGGTACAATTATAATGCAAAGCATTGTATTATTCATATTTTAAATAAATTTTCTATGTTTCACGTGTAGATATATAAAGAAAGATCAAACGTATATTAATGCTATCATTTTCAATATCTCTGCAAAAATTGTATAGATTCTTATAGTTCTATCATCTCTTCCATAACAAGAAAACATCCTTAGCCATTGTCTTAACTCAAAGTAAAAAATAATATGGGGCTGTTTTCTGTGAAAGGAACTCAGAAATAGTGACCCAAAAGCTTGTTATAACTATTTAAGAAACCCAAACTATTGTGTTGTGAATAATTTTAACATATTTTAGTTCCTAAGAGATAATCGCAATAATAATCTTCTAAAGAAATCTTACGTTGTAGAGTACTTCAAATATTCCTTTTTATTTCAATTTAATTGTTATCATAATTGAATAATGTTTGTAGTAAAGTCAATTTTTTTACATTGAAATTATTTGCAATTATAAACGGGTTTTGTTCTTTTCAAGTGTATCTTTAAGATTATGATTGTTTTGTGGTGATTAATTTGTCTATTACCTGTGCACAAAATGATACTAAGATTTGAAAATCCTTAGTTTTCATGTCATGAGTTTTGATTCCTAAAAAATCGAATTATGATCGTATTATTCAGGAGAGCTGTAACAGTGGAGTATCTACTTTCTTTAAAATAGGTGGTCATAGGTGTTATTAACTCGAACAAGAAGAAGTTATATTGGAGAAAGAAAATACAGAGAGTGGTACACGTTTATAAACGAAATGTGATATGGCTGTTATAGAATAAACGAATAACTTAGTAAAAAAAAAAATAGTGGCTCAACTATGGAAGAATGTTAAAATAAAGGGACATCCAAAAAGGAATGGTTAACCTTTTTGGTCCAAAAAACAATTAAAAATATATTTCTAAAACTTTTGAGCTATATCAATGACACTCAGTAAAATTATTAAAATGAATAAAAATCATCATCGTGATTCTGGTATGTTTGGTACAGTTTATATTACAGAATACAATATATAAACGTATAAAATGGAAAAAATAAAGCAGGAATCCAACTATGAAAGCTAAAACTCTTATAAAACACCGAAGAAATATCAATGGAACGAAAGTGGGTAACAGTATAGACAGTATAAATATATGGTTTGAAGTATTTTAAGTGTAATTTTAAAACGTTTGTGGACGTTGGCAACAATGCTGATACAGTATATGGATTAAGAAACCGTGTATGTCATTTGTCACTTGTCATTGTAAATTCACGTTAGAAATGGCTGCTTGGAGGTTATCTGGTGTTGTAGGAAAGTTTAGGTTAAACATAAAAACCTATGCAATTAAAGGTATTATATTTTGTAATTTATAAGGTATTGTAATTTGTTTACGATAGTTTTGTGTGTGTAATTTATTGAGGATAATAAAATTTTGGGTAGAAAAGGTTTCAAGAAACTATTAGTTTTACAGTTACAAGCTGCAATTATTGAGAATAAGTTTTGATAAGACAGTTCAAGTTAAATTTACAATGGGCGTAGAAGAGTATTTGATTATTGTTTCTTTTTTTTGTTGGTATATCAGTGGTAGGAGCACATTAAAGTCAATATAACCTATTTAGAATGTGAGTTCTGGGTTATGGTAGTAGGAACGTGAGTGATATGTTTTTGAAAGTGAATAAGGTTATGGTTCACATATTCATAGTTGGGTATTTATTGATTGTCTCTACATCTCTAATATTGTAATACAAAATTGTGTACTATATCAGGAAATCATTTGTTTTACAGTTGCAAAATTTTTTACCCTACTTTAAATTGAAAAAAAGTAACTTTCCAAGGTAAAAAAAAAATTTTCTTGTGGATATCGTCCAATTTGGTGGTTTTGAACAATTTCCCAAAATATCGTATTGTGCCGAGCCCGTGCACTATAACCATCATTTTAATTTCGTTTATGGCACATCATGGAAATTGAGACCTTCAATCTAGTATGCTCTCGACAAAAATCTGTTACATTCATGACCCTTCTGTTTTGTATAACGGTTTTTCCTAACTTGGACAGTACCCACATCTTGGGGCCATTCCTCCAAGATTTTTAAAAGTGAAACCAATTTCTGTGGAAGTTCTGTTTCAAAGAATTAGATTTTTCATTATTAGTATAGTTCTTGAATTTTCATGAAGTGTTATCAGTAAATTTTAAAATAATAATTTATACTAGTAAAAACAAATTACATGAAAACATTTCATAATTTGGTAACATAAATGGATTTTGACTCCTGTTAGGACATTCTTGACCAGTTATATTTTTTATACTCTGCTTGAGTGGTGCGGACAAATTTTCAGTTGAAGCTCTTTTCAAAAGATGAGGCTCGCGATTGCCTTTGCCAACTCAGCAATGAGTATTCTTCTACCAATTTTCATCCCATCAACTCCTTTCTTTGATAAGTTTTAGAACTAAACAGCCTCACATTTGAATGAATCTCTGGTTTTGTGATAGATTTTATCGCCTAAATATAATGTTGATAACATTATGACATTTTTTTTGGAACGTATGAAACCAAGTGTTCGATTATGATTGGTGCCAAAACCAAATATACTGCTAAAAACTGTGACACAAACAGTTGCGCTGTTAGGACAGCCTTAACTGAACAGTGGCGTGACACTTCACCCCCACTCCACATCGCTGCAGAACTCTTAGTCATGGAATTAACACCAATAAAAGGTGTCGATAAAGTCAATACTGTAGTCATAGCTAGCTCATCAAAACTGTAGTGCAATAGAATAAAAAATTTCCTTTACAATAACTATTTTTACTTTATTTAAAAAGTACTTAACTAAGAGGATACGTAATGGCTTACTTGCTGACGCGTTTCAAATCATTCGTTCCTTTTACGAAGCTAACCCTCTACTCTTCGTAGAGTAGAGGGCTAGCTTCGTAAAAGGAACGAATGCCATTACGTATTCATTTAGTTAAGTACTTTTTAAATATAGTTTAATCAGGGAATTCAAGATGATTACATCAAGCAACGTTAATTATTTTTGTTAGGGCTCCTCTAACGGTAAGACCAATCAGGGGTTAAATTTACAATGGGTGTAAAAGACTGTTTGATTATTGTTTTTTTCTTTATTTTAGTATATCAATGGCAAGAGCACATAAGGTTAATATAAACTATTTAGAATGTGAATTCTGGATTATGGTAGTAGGAACGTGAGTGATATGTTTTTGAAAATGTATAAGGTTATGGTTCACATATTCATAGTTGGGTATTTATTGGTTGTCTCTACATCACTTATATTGTAATACAAAATTGTGTAGTATATTGATCTCACACATCACAGATGTGGCTTAAAAATTATACCTGCGTTTCTATACAGTACTCAGAAAGATTTGAAAATAATTTAACTTTGTTGTGGTACCAAATATTTACAAAAATTAAAATCTAAACTCACATGACAAAAATACATCAACAACTTTATAAACTTAAGGTAATTCTGAAGAATCACTGGATCAATCACAATTTATTTGATAATATATATGCCACTTAATTATGTGTACATTGTAAAGAAGAAACAAGATTCATACTTAGAAACAATAGGATCAACTTTTCACTGTTTAATATATGCACTTTATTATTATTATTATTAAAACTGGCCTTAATAAACAAACCATTAACTTTTCTTGCATTAACTTACCCTAAATACTCATATAACTAAACAGCCCATTAAGCCTCTTGTCTGGACATTGTCAATTATACCCACGCACACACGCACTCACATATCTATATGACTAGAACTTGCACAACACAACACTACACTATACTAACTCAAATGGTTTGATTCTCTTCAATATTGTAACTATCTACTGATTGTCACGAAGTTGAAGAACTATTGCACTTGGATGAAGGTGAAGTCTCTTTTCATGTTTTTTGCCATCCTCTGCTATCATCTAGATATTCAGATCTCGGCGAATATCTTTGTTTTTAATATACCAAGGGCCATTAACCTTAGCATATTTCTCAGTACTTGATTTTGGAATATCTGAAAATTTTCTATATTAGATTCTTTAGCACATCCCTATAGTTGGTTACCTTATAACTAAAGAAGTTTCAAGATTAGGTTGTAGATTTTTATTTTGTTAATTAAAATGAGAGGTTTGAGTTTCTACCTATGAGCCAATAGTGTTTTTTGTAGAAATATTTAATTCCTCTTTATTTCTCTTGATGTGGTACCTTAGTTTAGCATCTAGGTTCATACCTAGATATTTAGCATTATTTTCATAAGGGATGATAATTTTGTTATTATGCAATAGCGGAGGATCTTTCAATATCTTATTTGTGAAATTGATGTGGCCTGACTTTACTTCAACAGTTAATGCTCGACAATGTAGATCCTATCAATCTTTGAAAGTTAATTCGTATAAATACCAAGTAAGATTCTTGTGTTAAGTACATATTTATAGCGAAAGTGATATATACATATATGATATATATTATAACTTAACTTTCCAATACGTTGGGCGTCATATTATAACTTAACTTTGGTTATAATTAAAATTATTTTAAATGTTATTTAATTACCTTACCTATTGAAGTCACCTTCAGGTTATAAAAGAATTAACAATCTTATCAATTTTTTTTTTACCATCATTTGCATTTTTTCTTTACAATTAATTCTACACATTATTCCTAATTTATATTAATATAGTGCAATGACAGGCTTGATGTCTTAACTAAACTACAATAATAAGGGTTGATTTCTGAGGCTTTAGATTCAATTAGAATAACAAAAAAAAACAGTTGTAAATTATATTCTTGCTCTCGGGGTCGCTATTGTGGGAACTTTGCTTTAAATTTGAAATGGTGAATAGAATTATATTTATAAATTTTGATGAAGTTAAAATTTGTTTTAGACTAACGATAGATGTCTGTTGGCTACACTTATAATTTAAATATACTTATAGTTCAGAAGAGTCCCTGGAATCCTGGCTTGTTCACTTCCGCGCTAACACTTGATACAAAACTTACTTTATATTTAAAAAACTTTTACTTCGCACTTTTTCTAAAATTTACTTAAAAAAAACTCTATTTAAATTAACAAAATTCTCCCTTTACACTTTCATCCTTGTCCCCACCAACCTGCCTGCCTTTCTCCGAGACTTTCTTCCAACTCCCTTTTAAACTCCCGATCATTTAGTTTTTATGAAATCTAATCTCTCCCACTACCACCGATACGTTATTTTCAGTTTCCCACAGTTCTTAATTTAGCTAAACCCAACGGTACATGGTTAATTCCCCAGGCTATATCGGCCGCTGGATTTCCCATCTTAACAAGCCTTGGACCTTTGTCTATTTGCCGGACTCCACTTATAAACTTCCTGGAAAGAATAATGACCTGCTTTGGGTACCTGCTTTATCCGCACTAGAAAACTATTTGTATTTCTTTGCTAAATATTATAGATGATTTATTTTCGCAACTAGCTTAATTCAATCTAAAGCCTCGTACTTTATGTTATAATATATATATATATATATATATATATATATATATATATATATATATATATATATATATATATTGTAATAATTGGTAAATTCACTTTTATAAGTCTTAATACAAATTTATAAGTTAAAAGAAATAACGATTCAATGCTGCTTTTGTTACAAGAATTTTAATATCTTAATATGACATTCCTTATTTTCTTTTATAAAGTCACTTACTAATTACAAAGTCTTATTTCATCCACAAAGAATTACAAAAATTAAGCTTTATTAGCCTAAGTCTAAAATTTGTTTATGGCAGCAAGAAGTTTAGTTATAAATTTTAATATTAATTGAATTTGATTTAATTACTTTAATTTGAGCTTGAGCTCTCCTTATCTCGGGTTAATATGTGGGTTTTCTAAATTTTGAATAATAAAATTTGAGTTGGCACTTTCAAAAAAATATCTAAGTTACAATTCTTACAAGCTAAAATTTTTTACAAGTTATTTGGTTTCTAATTAAATAATTGCCTGAATAATGTCTTCTTAATCGATCAGTTCAATGATTTGGCTTAATGTTATTCTGTAATTATGATTTGAATACAATACTGCACTTTCCGCACCAGTAAAAAAAAATAAAATTTCTACAGCCAATTCTGAAACACGTCTGCCTCGTTCAAATGCTCTGTCCCAACTAACTGACGTTCCCTTTTTTTAGCAATAAAATGGCCAAGTCGTCAATTTTCGCTATTTTCTCGTTTATTCCTTGTAACAGCTTTACGGATGTCATGTTCACCGCCTCTGATACACTTCTTCTTCTTAACAACTGCACTTAAATTTCTTTGCAAAACAATTGCATTTAAATCTTATTTCCCAAACTGTTTTAGATTATATCTTCACGAGAAATATTTAAAACGAATATCTTTTGCCGGTCAATGCGCACGCAACTCCACAAATTCGTTCTCCCATCTTGTTTACTTCAGAACATTTCACTAGCTTGCCGTTTGAAAGTTTTAAGTGTATTTATATCGTTCTATTGTTCTATTCAAATTGTTATCTATCAATTACTTCTAATACATTTTCTTATAAATAGTGATTTGTGTGTTTTTTTTTCTTTTTATATAAAATCTTGTGATTAGATCTAAAATGTGGCCATGTGCATTTTCTACACAAGTGAAATTAGGTTATGTTTACATTTCGTTACTGGTATATTTTAGTAATTTTTTTACATACTGAATTTATTTATATATATTTATCTTATTTTGTAAGTGCCTTTTATATATATACTACTTCAAAATGTTACAATATATATATATTTATTTATTTATCACTTTCACTTATGTACTTAAACAAGAATCTTACTTGGTTTTTATGCGAGTACTTTCAAAGACTGGTTAGTGTCTCCATCCTCGGGCATACTGAACAGGGTTTTGGACTGCGATCTGCGTGGATTTCCCGTTGACCTCGGTGTACCGTTAAGTTCTATTTTTAGATTCACTGCACTGTGCGAGTTTTTAACGTTCGTTTTGGGGTTAATGTTGTCTATTAGATTGAATAATTTATCGTTTTTTGATTTTATTTGTATCTGTTCGTTAATGATGTTATTTTTATTTTTATAAATTTCTAGTTGTTTCCAGATTGTCATTTTGAGGCCTTTTTGGACCTTTTTTACTAGGTGTACGTTTTTTAATGTGAGGAATGTGTGTTTCTTTTTGATTGCATGTGTGGCTAAGTTTGAGTTATAAATTTCAGGTTTGATGTATGCATTGAGGTGTTCTTGATATCTGTCTTTTAATTTCTTTTTTGTTTGGCCTATGTATATTTAATTACAGTCTGGGCATTCGATTTTGTATATTCCGTTATTAAGTGTGGGACATATTTTTTCTGGTTGGTTTATTTTGTTGATTATGTTTCCTGTGTTTTTGTAGGCTATGTTAATATTATTATTTTTTAGTGTTTTAGTTATTCCTTTTATGTTGTATCCTGTGTATGTGAATGTAGCCCATTTTGTTGTTTGTGGTTCGATTTTAGGTTGTTTTAATTTATTTAATATTTTAAATTCTAATTTATCTATAGTTTTTTTATTGTATCAATTTTTTTGGGCTATTTGATATATTATTTGTTTTTCTTTGGTTTTTTCTTCATTATTTAGAGGCAATTTTAGCATCCTGTATAAAAGTGAGTTGTAAGCGGCCATTTTATGTTGTGGGGGATGATTGGAGTGGTTTGGTATATATATATATATATATATATATATATATATATATATATATATATATATATATATTAGCTTAGTTTGTTTTGGTTGATAAAGATTATTTAGATTTGTTGGACTAGGAGACTGACAGACTTACCTTGGTAAGAGTCCACTCTGTAGTCTTGAAATAGAAACACATAAAAGCACTTAAACAATGATATATTTCAACCACACAGTGGTCTTTGTCAATCGAAGAGAAAACACAAAAAGAAATATGAGAGAATGAAATAAAAGTGAGAGATTTTATTTCATTCTCTCATATTTCTTTTTGTGTTTTCTCTTCGATTGACAAAGACCACTGTGTGGTTGAAATATATCATTGTTTAAGTGCTTTTATGTGTTTCTATTTCAAGACTACAGAGTGGACTCTTACCAAGGTAAGTCTGTCAGTCTCCTAGTCCAAAAAATCTATATATATATATATTGTTTCCATGAGCATATGAGTGATTATAGTTTATATAAGTCTGTCAGGGGAAAAGAGATTAGAGACGTCTAAGGCTATTAGGGGGAAAAAAAATATGAATGGATTTATCTGATGTTGAGGTTAGGGGATTCTCTGGACTTGGTATACCACTGGTATGATAGTTCCCATCTTCTCAGTTCTGAGGGATTGCAATCAGGGGGGAGTGATTTAATTATTTTTGTGGTATAGCAGTCATCAAAAGTTGTGATGTTGTGACTCGCAGCATGTTGAGCTGTTGGTCTATCCATATTCATAACTTTAACATCATGTCTGTGGCCATTCATTCTGATATTCAGACCATCCGTGGTCAGGCCTATGTACTGTGCTGAGCAAAGTTTACATTGTAGCTGGTATATGACATTTTTCAATGTACAATTATGATGACCCTGTATTTTGAAGACCATTTTTGTTGTTTGGCTGTTGAAACTATTTGCTGGGGGGTGTATTGGACATGTCTTGCATCTAGGTCTATTGCATGGGAAGGAGCCATGAGGAAGTTTGCGTGGTTTCTCTGCATCAGGGTCTGGTAGTTTAGGATGTACTAGGATGTTTTTCAAGTTGGGAGGTTGCTTGTACCAAATTTGAGGTGGATCGGTGAAAAGATTTTTGGTGTGGACGGAAGCTTGAAGAATTTTGAAGCTATCTCTCAATATCTTGTTGAGTTTATGTAGACCAGGATGGTAGTCTTTTATTAAAGACAGTTTATTTTGTTCTGTTTGTGGTTTAGGGTGAACCGAGGATTGTGCTGAATGAATTTGGTTTTCAATGAGTCTTTTTGGGTATCCTCTTCCTTGGAAGGCTGTTGATATTTTTCTATTAAAATCTTCCAATTCCCTATCATTAGAACAGATTCTCTTACCCCTTTTTGCTTGACTGTATGGAATGGATCGTTTTATGTTTATTGGGTGGTTGCTGTCGAAATGGAGATATTGTAGGTGGTTTGTCGGTTTGATGTGAATTCCTGTGTTGATATTTCCATTCTGGAGTGTTACCTCTACATCCAAAAAGGTGATGGCTGATGTAGATTTCTCCCAGGTAAATTGAAGTGTGGAGAATTGTGTCAGGCTGTCTAAAAATTCCTCAAGTGTTGAAGCACCCTGTGTCCAAATTAGGAAGATGTCATCTATATATCTATACCAACATAATGGCTGGTGTGTTTGTGTCTTTAGAAAACTTTCTTCCAACAATCCCATGTACAGATTTGCGTACGATGGTGCCATTCTGGTGCCCATTGCTGTTCCCTTTATTTGAAGGTAGTTCCTTCCCTCAAACTGAAAGTTGTTCTTCTCGAGGATGAACCTGGTCAGGTTCACAAGAAAAGGTGTAGTGGGAGAAGGCTTGCCTGGGCATTTGTTTAGATAATTCTCTATTGCAGATAGGCCGTGTGCATGAGGGATGTTGGTATAGAGAGAGGTGACATCTATGGTGACCAAAATAGTTTCTGGGGGTAGAGGTACAGATATTTGTGAAAGTCGATCTATGAAATGATTGGTGTCCTGGGTATGTGATGGAAGGTTCTTTACTAATGGTTGAAGGTGTGAGTCGAGGAAAGCTGAAATTCTTTTCATTACTGAATTGCAGCCAGCAATTATTGGTCTACCAGGTGGAGGGATTATGTTTTTGTGGATCTTTGGTAATATATAGAATTGAGGAGTAGAGGGGTTTTCATTATATAATAATTTTAGAGATGTTTTTGAAATATTTTGTACAGGAGCTGTATATTTGAGTAGTTCCGAGAGTGAATTGTTGAATTCTGTCGTAGGGTTATCTGTAAGTATTTTGTATGTTGTGATGTCTGATAGTTGCTTATTTGCTTCTTTGATGTAGTCTGCGTTATTCATAATAACAGTGGTTGAACCTTTATCTACTGGAAGAATCAAAGTTTCTTTGATGCTCGCCACATATACTGGTATTACAATACTCACATCTCATTTTTGATATTATTTTTGTAGTTACAACAGCTGCAGTATTTTTTTGTTCTCTTAATCACCCATAAAAGGTGATCAACAGCAGTAGCTAAGGTGATCAACCCGTAAAAGCTACAGCAGTAGCAACAGTTGTACCCCGTTGTAAATTTTCATTTGGCGAAGAAACACCTTTCAATGCATTATTTCAGATCCTTTGGGATTTTTTCAGGTGCCAAACAATTCTTCATCCATTTTACCATCAACTGTTCATTCAACTCTACCAAGATATAGAAATGGTTGAATGGTTTTTTCTCTGACCTTGACCTTGTATTTGGTTTTTAGTGATTGTTGTGTAGATGTATTACAAATTAATTGATGCACGCAATGCTCGGCCTATTGTAAAATTCCCTACATTTCTGGCCTAAACTTCTAGAATAATCTCATCCAGTGTTAAGTCATTGTCATACATAGTATCATCAGGCTCATAATCTGGATCTTCACCTGAGTCGTCTGAATCAAAATCTAATTCTTTCTAAGGCTCATCGTTTGGTTTACCCTCTCCTTCAACATCTGATTCTAATTCATCCTAAGTGTCTATATTGATTTCTAATAATTCCATAGTCTCTAATATTTGTTCCATGGTTTTATAGAAAACTTCATGAAACATTAAAATTTTACGAATCTAGTAATAGAAAAATTAATTATGTACCACCGATAATTATAGTATACATATCAAATTACATTTGTGAGAGATTATACTTGCCTGTTTCAATTGAGAAGTCGTAAAATATACTGCTTAACCCTTACTTCTATGTCCCGGAGACATACAAACAATTAACTATAACTCACCTATACGTTCCACAGACGTAGTCACTTTTATGAAAACCGTTGTAACTTATACATAAAATACAGAGAGCATCCAACTGTACACTGATCTGACAATGAACCAGCCATTAGAAGAATACCTAAAATCTGGGTATTCTGGAATTTACATGGGAATGGGGAGAGACCAAAAGGTTTGACTTTACGTCTGGGAGACATAGAGGTGGGTTGTCAGGGTTAAAGAGATGCAGGGTTAGTCTGCTTGCTTAATCACTCATGGATATCTGGAATTACACTATATCATTCATTTTTATTATGTTCTTATGGTGAAGTTTATTACTTGCATTCTATCTTGTTTTGTACTTATTCTGAGTAGTAGAAGTAATTATGTATTCTGCGTCCTATTTAGTAATAAATACTAATGACTTTTATATATACCTATGTAAATGCTTGGAAGAGCGGGTAGCTTTGTGTCCAGATTACATTTGAAAGCAAAATATATTTTTATTTTTAGGATCAACATGTGACCCAATTCGGTTATATAGTACTGAAATTCAATCACTAAAACATTCAAGAACAAAGATCGTAAAAGATGTCTGTGTCATTACTTTAGATACGCCTAATGCAAAAGTAAGTACAGTAAATTATCAATATTCTTTTCCTTATATTAAAAAATATAATTCTATTTAATGTTTTTTTTATAAAAAGTAAATGATCTTTTTATAATTTCACCAAACAGCAAGAAAATTTTGTATTTATTAAAAATAGGATTAATTGAGAGTTTTGAATACAATTTTAATTTAATTTGGTTATTATAATCTTAAAACTTTATTGTGTATGTTGATCCTATAAAACTAAATTCCCTAAATTTTTATTTGGTTTGTTAACCATTTTAAAATTTCTTTCAATATTTGTACTCATATCCAATAATTTTAATCCTTATTGTCTTAATTTTAATATCTATTATACTATACATACTAATAAAATATACAGTTTACTAATTGTCAGATAAAAAAGAATTACAGTTTCAGAATAGTTAAATTTCAAAATACAAGAAATTAAATATAATTTTCATTTTTTTATTACTGATTTATCCCCAAATATTGTTTTCAATATGATTTATATAAATTTTAAAATTTTCAGTTTGCTACATATTTATTTATATTTTTAAGTTGGTAGTAGATTATGGTAGTTAGTTATTAAAGTTAGTGTTAGATTATGATTTTTTAAAATATTTTTTGTTGTTCATAGCCTAAATCGTCAAAGTGATCATTAATACTTTTGTTTAGTTTCTGTATTAGCCAGGCTACTCTATTAATTAGTACAAGTACACATACATAAAATAACATAAGGCAGGTTAAATCTAAATATGTTCTATCTGATAATCTTTGTACTATGTCCCTTTCTTTTGTACTTAATCTTATCATGCATTTTTTTAAAGAGGTATAACATTTTTTTAAAGATTGAATTTGTTATTACTTGTAAGAAGAATAAAACTTAAAATGACCTCATAAATTATAAATCATGACATCTAAAACAAATCTTTAGAAAAAATAGAGTTGACTTATATTTCATTTGTTGTCACTAATCTGAATTATCTATATTTCTTTAAAGATATATTTATGTGATATGAAATGTAAAAATTATAAGGAAATATTAAAAAATAACTATTTTATGGAGGAAGGGATTAAAATAGTAATGTAATTATTCTTTTAAATATATAAATAAAAGAACAATTTATAAATACAGTGGAAGAAAGTTAGACTTTATTAAATACTCAGTTTATTATACTAATAGTTTTATTTAATGTGTTAATAACTATTAATTTTTTTATATAGGCTAATGACAGATCATACACATTTTTGCTTTTTTAAACACTCAACGTTTCGAATTTCTTTCCGAAATTCCTTTTTAAGAGCTCAGCTTTAATTTAACAACCATACAACATAACTTACGATTCATAAAATACATAACATTATATAAAACATAATAAAAATCAACAAATTACAATACTCTTAATAAATATCCATTTACAAGTCAACATTTTTTTCCATTACAATAAAACAGACAAATCACAGATACATACACTAACTCATCTACTATTAATAACAGAGTCAACATTTTAAATTTTAAACAACACAATCATTATAATGTATACAGTACCTCGAGTGACCATAAAACCTACAAAAATGTTACGTTTCCACTTATGATTTCATTACTAAAGATTCATATGTAGATGGAAAATCATTTAATTCTGTTATTTTGTTCAATGCATTTCTTCCTTGTTTTTTTTATACCACATTTCCGCAAGCTCCTCTTTTTTCCAATCTCTTTCCTTATGTAAAACATCTATATTATCCCAGTCCATTTGTTGTTTATTATTAAACTTTTTAATATTTTCAGAAATAACATTATAATATTTTTCATCATATTTTATGAAACAAGAACAAGTGAGAACATTATAATATTTTTCATCATATTTTATGAAACAAGAACAAGTGAGCATAAAAAATATAGCAGGAGATTTAAGGACATAATGGAAATTTTATAGCAGAAAGTTGGCTGCTTTTCCAAATAATTTCAGAAAGTTTGAATTCCATTGAAATTTTTACTCATTCTTACACTTTCAAGTAAAATTAGTGAAAAACAAATTTAAATATAAAAAAAACTGAAGTTTTTTTATTTCTGTTACTTTCATCACATATATTTTTTGTTGCTAATTTTTTAAAATTTACAGCTTTTTGATTGTGTTGAAAAATCCCTAACATTATATTTGAAATGTAATTACAGGTAAACTCCTTAAACCGTGAGGTAATGACCGAAATAAGCCAAGAGTTGGACAGAATTAAAGGAGATCCCAATGTGAGGGCCACTGTATTAATTTCAGGCAAACCAGGATGTTTTATTGCAGGAGCAGATATCAGCATGCTGGAGTCTTGCAAGACCTATGAGGAAGTTAAACAAATATCGAAAGGCGGTCAAGAGCTGTTGTCAAGAATAGAAAACAGTGATAAGCCCTTTGTTGCAGCCATTATGGGTCCATGTCTTGGAGGAGGCTTGGAGGTAATCACCAAGAAGTACCTGCTTTTAATGTTTAGGGATAGTTTTAAAAGTAATTTTTAATTTTTCTCCTAATTTCAGGTAACTTGATTTAGGTTTAAAATTTTTTAAAGTTTCAGTCGACTGATATGTTTTAATTAATAAGTTTAATAAATAACATTATTTTATGCATTAATTTTCTTTGATGTTATTACATTATTGCAAAAAATAATATGTTTGGTAAAGTATTGTCGGTTTTATTGGATAGATTGAAATAATCCATTAGTTATTGGTTAATTATATTTCTACTATTAATTATAAACAATTAACTGTTCAATGGGTACCCGCGCATTGTGGAATACCAGGAAACGAGAGGGCCAATGAAACAGCTAAAGTGGCATCCCATATGTACCCAACATTTAAAGCCAAGTATCCACTCACGTATTGTAAAAGCTTGACAAATAAATACTTTCATAAATGTGGGACTGAATCTTGGAAAGAAGAGGCCACAGGTAGTCATCTTTTTCAATTTCAGCCTGAACCGTTGAGTGAGGACAAATTCAGGGAAGTTTCACGTCCGATTGCAGATTTTGCAGCTCGATCACGATCCAGCCATCTAGTGAAGAAGGAATATTCATGTAGATTTGGTCTTTCGAATTCTCCAATCTGTGCACTTTGTGAGGGTGAAGATGAAAGTGTAAAGCATATTTTGTTTGACTGCACGTACCCCATACCAATGAGGGACTTTCTGAGAGCCGGGAGGCAACATGGCAAGATATTCTCATAAACAAGAAGCATTGGGTGCTGGAAAGGATAATATACTGTGGACATCGGGCTATCGGCTATTCTTGAAGCTGGATGCCTGTGCAAAGAATTCAAAGTCAATTATAAACAATTAATATTTTTAGTATAGTATTGATCTTGAATTGTACTATTTGTATAGTAAAGTGATTTATTAAAAAAGTATACAATGTGTTATCAACAAGTTTACACAATTTAAAAATTTATTCTGTTGTGCTATAATTTGTTTTTACATAAGAAGGTTTGCATGATAAAAATCAATCCTAGTAAAAATTAATGTATTATCATTAGTCTAGTGCTTAAAATATTGTTCAGTAATATCTAATCCCATTTTATTAAAGATACTGCTACTCAAAAGCATACTTGGGAAAGCTAACCAAAAGAAGTTACTAACTAAAATGAAGCCCCCAAAAAAGTAACTGATTAATATTAAAATGAATTGAAAAATGAGTAATTAAAGGTTAAAGTTTCTCATCGTTTTAAAAATTCGGCACTTTAAAAATTTAGATAAATTCAAAAACCAAATTAAACTGTGTTTTGGGTGGTTACACGAAGTTCATTTCTTATAATAATAATATAACCTTAATAAAAAACAAATAAATAACAAAAACAAAAGGTTTAGTTAATTAACACTAACTACAGTGGATTTTATAAGGAACAATACTTTGTTAATATTATCCCTAAATACTGTAGTCAAGAATAAATATTAAAAAAAATAATGGTGTAAAATATTTATCTGGGTAAAAGATGAAATTGATCAATGGTATAAGAATAAAGACAGTTTAGCGGTTGGAATCTATAACTTTGTTATATTAGATAACATTATATAGCTCTAAAATGGAATTTTAGACAGTTTATTATTATAATCAATCAAATGATGATTAGACATAAAGATATAATATTTAATAACATTAAAAAAATAGGAAGCCAATAGAAATAGTTCATAAATTCTATCCCACTTTTATTACAATGAAGATAAAATTCAACAATAATAAGGAAGAAGTTCTGAAAGATAACAATAATAAAATGTACCTCTTAAAGAAAAAAACTGTACATATTTCTTCGTACATGCCTGCACCTTCAGGTGTAGTCAATAGCATGATGTCCATGGTATATGATAGATGCAAAAGCCCAGTATTGCCCAGATACTCGAGTTCGTAGAATATCCCTTGCAGTAATCGGGTAGTGACAATTAAGTAATATGTACTCTCCTCGTTGTCGCCACAAAGTTGGCATTGAGGCGAATCTGGAAGGACAAAACGGAACAAATGTTTTTGAGTCACGATGTGACCTGTACGTGCTCTAACTGCAAAAGTAGCATAAGATGTGGTATATTTTTGTGTATGTCATCCACAAGCTTCTTTGGTTGTATTTGGTAAGGGTTATGACCTGTGGTTCCCTGCTTCCAAATATCTGTCCAGTTGTGTCTGAAATATCTTCCTTCTGAGCTCTTGCATTGCAGTAAGGAGAATTTGTTTCGATCAGCCGGAAACATTGAACAGGCCTCCCTGGCAATTTCGTCCGGTATTTCGTTACCAATTACACCACATTGTGGGGGCACCCACGACAAAGTTATAGTTTTACCTTCTGAGTGAAGATACAGAAACGGTTTACTGATTTATCCAAAGACCTGTTTGTAAAAATTTATATATGACTACAGAACTCATCATCAATCATTTCAGCCATTACTGCTCTCAAAATTTCAGCATGATTGTTTTTGGTAACTTTTTGAGGAATTTCCAATACTACTTGGATGCCAGGCCAGATCCTAGGTGATTTCTTGTACAATGTTGGTATTTGTTCTAGTTGGTTATGCAGAATAATTCTAAAGAGATTGTTCATTTGGTAAGTGAATGAAGTTTTAATATACAGCTACAAGTATCAAAGTTTTACAATGTATGTTTAATTGTCAGAATTTTAATTTGTTGAAATTTATTCCACATTTACCTTCTAATGAAAAATTCAATGGGTTCCACTCCCAGTTCGACTTCCTTAGCAGCTATTGCAAATATTCTTGTGTAAACCAGGCAAAGGCGAATTGCCGCTGATTGAATAACTTGAATTTTATTTATGTCTGTTTTTGCCGCAGAACTCTATACTTCACAGCAATTTAGGGGCCTTTGACCTCCCAAACAAGAGCTAGAAAAACTTCAGCGTTGTTGTGTCTGAGCCCCAGATACGGCTAGCTACCGCTTTTAAGACATTTAGTCTAGTTGCACACCTGTGTACAACATAGTCCATATGGGCTGACCATCGTAATTTGGGATCCAACCCAACCCCTTGGTGTTTGGTGTTTATTATGCTGAAGCACTGTTCCATTTAGTGTGAGGTGTGGTATTTAATTTACAAGGCTCTTTTGCCTAAAAAAGAAGGAACATTCACTTTTTTGACTATAAATTTTTATTGACTTCTACTCGCATCATCTACTTAGGACACCAAGAGCCCTATGAACAGACAGAGTTGCTTTTTCTTGATTAGAATTCGAAGCCCATATAATTTTGTCATCTGCAAAAGTGGTACAATGTACATCCGGTGGTAACTCCCTAACAATATCTTACAGTGCAATATTGTAAAGATTTGGGCACATTATGCCACCTTGAGGTATGCCATTTTCAGTGTTATGTTTTGAGGAACTTGCATTATTTATCACAACTTCAATGTAACTTTT
>JBAIZL010000408.1:0-55000 GCA_036971475.1 Prosapia bicincta
GTCGTACCCCAAATGAATCGGGTGATGAGGGCCCAGGGGTAAACGATTGCCAAACTCAAAATTTGTCTATCCTACTAAATTAATAAACAATGCAGCCAGCCTTTAGGTAAAGCTACACAAAAGCCGGGCTGGGAAGGCTGGTATATCAACTACCAAGACAAATACCTCCACCAAGTCCTAAGAAAAACTAACACAGAGCAAGACCTCAAGTAAA
This sequence comes from Prosapia bicincta, assembly GCA_036971475.1. Classification (NCBI taxonomy): domain Eukaryota; kingdom Metazoa; phylum Arthropoda; class Insecta; order Hemiptera; family Cercopidae; genus Prosapia; species Prosapia bicincta. The sequence continues at coordinate 215 of JBAIZL010000408.1, forward strand.
AGCCATCTCGAAGCCATGCCCTAGGTAAAGTAACCCACGAACCAGACCATCGGTAAAGCTACCACGGGGTCGGGGCCTAGGTAAAGCTAACACGGAGCAGGGACTCAGGTAAAAGCTATCCCGAAGCCATGCCCTAGGTAAAGTACACCCAGTAATCAGACCATCGATAAAGCTACCATGGAGTCGGGGCTTAGGTAAAGCTACCACGGAGTTAGACCGTAGTAAAGCAAACACGGAGCAAAGACTCAGGTAAAAGCCATCTCGAAGCCAGCCGATAGGTAAAGTAACCCTGGATTCAGGCATCAAGTGGGGGGGGGGGTGGTTATCAAATAATATATGAAATTACCAAAAAATGATCGGTTAGATCAAACGACCAACGACCTACATAGAGTTCCAATAGTCAACAAGTTGAATCGACCAATCACAACGCAGGGCTGGTAGGCCTACGTAAACGGTCAATGTAAGACGAGAAGGCCTATATACGTGTTAAACCAATATATATGACAGCCCACATATGTGTTAAACAAATATGCAAGCTTACATACATGCTATGCTAGGCCGACATACTATGTCGGTAAATCACCGGCCAAAGCCTATATGAACTGAGATAGTTTCACCCCATATATCAGGCAGAACCACGGGCAGGCAACCGTATAATATGGGGAGTACTATAAGGTATAGCTAAACCAATATATACGATAGCCCACATAATGTGTTAAACAAATACGCAGGCTTGCATACATACTATGCTAGGCCTACATACATGAATCCCTAAAAGAGCCTACTATGTCGGTAATTCACTGGCCACAGCTATATGAACAGAGATAGTTTCACCTCATATATCAGGTAGAACCCGGCAATCGTATAATATTGGAAGTACTATAAGGTACATCTACCAATGCATACCTATCAGGCCCACGTAAAGATATAATATATCTGATGACGTACGAGCGACATGCGCACCTATAAACAGAGTGGCCTACCCCTAAATAACATTGAAGGAGTAAGGATATGGACAGATAGGAGAAGCAAGGACCTGGACCGATAAAAAGAGCAAATACCTGGACAGATAGAAGAAGCAAGGACCTGTACCGATGGAAGAAGCAAGTACATGGACTGATAGAAGAAGCAAGGACTGGACCGATAAAAGAAACAAGCACCTGGGCAGATAGAAGAAGCAGGTACTTGGACAGATAGTAGAAGTAAGCACTGGACAGGACAGAAGAACCCAAGGCCTACATATATAATCAGAAATCAATGTAAATAATCAAATAGCCTCAATGGATATATCCTATAGCTGCAAATGTATCTAGATATAAAAGTATATATGGAGAAACAGTAATAAAGAGGCCCATCACAAAACGTGAATAAATATATGTTATAAAACGATCCTAAAACGGTGCTAAACCAACATGCATGCTATCATACATATTCGTATATACCGTGTTAAGCCTACATACGTGATAGTCCACATAATGTGTTAAACAAATATGCATGTAAACCTGCACACATACTATGCTAAGCCGATTTACATGTCTACTTACTATGCCTACTATGTCGGTAAACCGCCGGCCAAGGCCTATATGATCTAAGCCTGACACACATTTACACCTCGTCTATCAGGTAGAACCAGGCAACCGTATAATAAGGGAAGTACTATATGGTATAGCTAACAATGCATAACCTATCACGCCCATCACGGTCAACAAATATTACAATATAATTAAAAAAAAAAGTCGCGCAACCTCTATACATACAGTGCTAAGCCAACATTCAGGCATATATACTATGTTAAAACAGCGTGCAATATACTCTAAATAGCCAAATATACGTTGTTAAACCAATATGCAGGTTAACCTATATACATCCCGTTACCCACATATGCCTATATAATATGTTAAGCCTGTATAAGTGATTGCCCTTATAGTGTGTTCAATAAATATGCGTGTAAACCAAATAAATACTCTGGTAAGCCAACATGTATGCTATCATAGATAGGCGTATATACTATGTTAGGCCTACATATCGCGTTAAACAAACATGTGTAAGCCACCATACATATTATGCTAAGCCGACAAGGGCCTGAACACATTATATCCACTGCATAGTTTAGCTAAACGGCTATCACACACTATCCTACAGGTACCACATAATACCTGATCAATAACACATAGTATCCAATGCATAGCCTGACGAAGGTTTAATATATAGTATCCAGAGGCCCCGCTAACGATTAACACGTTGTATCCATAAGGCCTACTATGTCGGTAAACCACAGGCCCAAGCTTATGTGATCAGAGCCTGACACACATTTTCACCCCGTCTATCAGGTAGAACCTCAGGCAGGTGACTGTATAATATGGGAAGTACTATATCGTATAGCTAACAATGCATAACCTATCACGCCCATGACGGTCAGCAAATAATACAATATAATTAAAAAAAAGTCACGCAGCCTATATACATACAATACTAACCAATATAGGCATATATACTATATTAAACCAACATGCAATATACTCTAAATAGCCATATATACGCTGTTAAACAAATATGCGTGTAAACCTACATAAATACTATGGTAAGCCAACATGCATGCATGCTATCATACTGTGTTAAGCCTAAATACATAATAGAATACATAATGTGTTAAATATATATGTGTGTAAGTTTGCATAGATATTATGCTAAGAAGACATGGGCATACAAAGTATAACACATTATATCCAGTGTATAGTTTAACTAATTGATATCACACACTATCCCACAAGGTGCCCACAAACTACCACATAATACCTGATACATAGCCCGGTTAACCATTATACATAGTATACGATGCAAATCACGACTAGGGCTAACAATATATCCAAACCATAGCCTGACTAGGGCTAACACATAGTATACGATGAGAAGTATGAATACATAATATCCGTTACATAGCTCGGCTAAAGTTCGTCATATAGCACCCGAAGTATAGCCTGACTATGGGCTAACACATAGCATCTCATGAGTGGCGTGATATAAGGCCAACACACAGTATCTGATACACAACCTAGGATCGAATATGACGTCATCCAGGGCGGAGATGGTGGCAATGTTGATACCGTGATGGCCTGTGTAGGCTAGATCAAATAACCAACGTTTCAACTAAACTACTGTCATACGCGTAGTTTAACCAACCAACATACGTGAAGTTCAAACGAACAGCATTGACACCAAGTCCAAATAGGCTATGGCGGCTATGCCCAGATCAGCGTTTCAGCTAATCAAAATGAAAAACTTACGCTAATCAACCAACATCCACACCGAAGTCAAATGGGTTATGGTTAGCGAAGGCACCGGCAAAGGCTTTAAGCCTTAGACATAATTATAGCTATCAACGCGTACCAAAATAGCTATGCAGAAACCGTCAAGGCCATTACACATATTGTCCAGGTATGTTCTCCATCAAACCGAGACTTTAGACACCATCTCTGTAAAACAGCTAACAAATTATACTCTACCACAATAGGTATGTCAAAACTGTTACCGCATCATAATCTAAGACAATGGTTACGTAACGCCCTTTATCAATTTAAGACCTTAAGCGATATCTTCGTAAAGACAGCCACAATAGTTACGTTAAAAAGAGCTACCGCTGCTCACCCTACCATAATAGTTACGTACACACGGTTAATATTGTATAACCTATCACAAGACTTATGTAAAAACAGCTATGCATAACCTGTCACACAATAACTGCGTAAAGGCAGCTAACAATGCCTACCCCTTTAAAATAGCTACGAAAAGATAACAACCAATACATACCCTATCATAATAGCTATGTAAAGACAATAAATGCGTAAAGGCAGCTAACAATGCCTACCCCATTAAAATAGCTACGAAAAGATAACAACCAATACATAACTTATCATAATAGCTGTGTAAAGACAGCTAAAGATGCATAACCTAACTCAGTAATGATTGCTATTAAATAATGAACCATTACACTAGCCACGTAAAGACAGCCACCAACATCACAATAGCTACGTAAAAACAGTTATCGACCCGTGACCAAGATAATACTTACGTAAGATCTATATCAGTGCTAAGACAATAGCTCCGTAAGGAAAACCTACCACCTCATGAACTACGACAACAGCAAGGTGTGGACGGCTACCAATACATTACTTATCACAGCTACCAACACATAACTCGGCACACTAGCTAAGTAAATAGCGCTACGATTGAATAGCCTATCACACAGGCTAATTGACGGTCACTAACTAAACCATCACAATATCTCTGTACATGGCAGATGGCGTGATGATCCTCATCTTTATCGCACACCTAACAGTAGGTTAGGTTAGAAACACTCTGGCTAGCTTAGGTTAGTGGGTTGAAAAACTACTCCTCTAGACGTGGTTGAACACCAAACAGTAGGTTAGGTTAGAAGCACTCTGGCTAGCTTAGGTTAGTGGGTTGAAAATAATTTTTTCTAAAAACTACCCCTCTAGACGTGGTTGAACCCTCCACCAAGGCTACGATCAAGGTCACATCGACCGCCTGCATCATCCAAAACCACCCCTAACTTTCAAAGGTTGGTCGTATCTCCATCACCCGCATCACTGGCCTGTGGTTGTAGAAGTTAGGGGTGGTTTTGGATGATGCAGGCGGTCGATGTGACCTTGATCGTAGCCTTGGTGGAGGGTTCAACCACGTCTAGAGGGGTAGTTTTTAGAAAAAATTATTTTCAACCCACTAACCTAAGCTAGCCAGAGTGCTTCTAACCTAACCTACTGTTGGGTGTTCAACCACGTCTAGAGGGGTAGTTTTTCAACCCACTAACCTAAGCTAGCCAGAGTGTTTCTAACCTAACCTACTGTTAGGTGTGCGATAAAGATGAGGATCATCACGCCATCTGCCATGTACAGAGATATTGTGATGGTTTAGTTAGTGACCGTCAATTAGCCTGTGTGATAGGCTATTCAATCGTAGCGCTATTTACTTAGCTAGTGTGCCGAGTTATGTGTTGGTAGCTGTGATAAGTAATGTATTGGTAGCCGTCCACACCTTGCTGTTGTCGTAGTTCATGAGGTGGTAGGTTTTCCTTACGGAGCTATTGTCTTAGCACTGATATAGATCTTACGTAAGTATTATCTTGGTCACGGGTCGATAACTGTTTTTACGTAGCTTTTGTGATGTTGGTGGCTGTCTTTACGTGGCTAGTGTAATGGTTCATTATTTAATAGCAATCATTACTGAGTTAGGTTATGCATCTTTAGCTGTCTTTACACAGCTATTATGATAAGTTATGTATTGGTTGTTATCTTTTCGTAGCTATTTTAATGGGGTAGGCATTGTTAGCTGCCTTTACGCATTTATTGTCTTTACATAGCTATTATGATAGGGTATGTATTGGTTGTTATCTTTTCGTAGCTATTTTAAAGGGGTAGGCATTGTTAGCTGCCTTTACGCAGTTATTGTGTGACAGGTTATGCATAGCTGTTTTTACATAAGTCTTGTGATAGGTTATACAATATTAACCGTGTGTACGTAACTATTATGGTAGGGTGAGCAGCGGTAGCTCTTTTTAACGTAACTATTGTGGCTGTCTTTACGAAGATATCGCTTAAGGTCTTAAATTGATAAAGGGCGTTACGTAACCATTGTCTTAGATTATGATGCGGTAACAGTTTTGACATACCTATTGTGGTAGAGTATAATTTGTTAGCTGTTTTACAGAGATGGTGTCTAAAGTCTCGGTTTGATGGAGAACATACCTGGACAATATGTGTAATGGCCTTGACGGTTTCTGCATAGCTATTTTGGTACGCGTTGATAGCTATAATTATGTCTAAGGCTTAAAGCCTTTGCCGGTGCCTTCGCTAACCATAACCCATTTGACTTCGGTGTGGATGTTGGTTGATTAGCGTAAGTTTTTCATTTTGATTAGCTGAAACGCTGATCTGGGCATAGCCGCCATAGCCTATTTGGACTTGGTGTCAATGCTGTTCGTTTGAACTTCACGTATGTTGGTTGGTTAAACTACGCGTATGACAGTAGTTTAGTTGAAACGTTGGTTATTTGATCTAGCCTACACAGGCCATCACGGTATCAACATTGCCACCATCTCCGCCCTGGATGACGTCATATTCGATCCTAGGTTGTGTATCAGATACTGTGTGTTGGCCTTATATCACGCCACTCATGAGATGCTATGTGTTAGCCCATAGTCAGGCTATACTTCGGGTGCTATATGACGAACTTTAGCCGAGCTATGTAACGGATATTATGTATTCATACTTCTCATCGTATACTATGTGTTAGCCCTAGTCAGGCTATGGTTTGGATATATTGTTAGCCCTAGTCGTGATTTGCATCGTATACTATGTATAATGGTTAACCGGGCTATGTATCAGGTATTATGTGGTAGTTTGTGGGCACCTTGTGGGATAGTGTGTGATATCAATTAGTTAAACTATACACTGGATATAATGTGTTATACTTTGTATGCCCATGTCTTCTTAGCATAATATCTATGCAAACTTACACACATATATATTTAACACATTATGTATTCTATTATGTATTTAGGCTTAACACAGTATGATAGCATGCATGCATGTTGGCTTACCATAGTATTTATGTAGGTTTACACGCATATTTGTTTAACAGCGTATATATGGCTATTTAGAGTATATTGCATGTTGGTTTAATATAGTATATATGCCTATATTGGTTAGTATTGTATGTATATAGGCTGCGTGACTTTTTTTTAATTATATTGTATTATTTGCTGACCGTCATGGGCGTGATAGGTTATGCATTGTTAGCTATACGATATAGTACTTCCCATATTATACAGTCACCTGCCTGAGGTTCTACCTGATAGACGGGGTGAAAATGTGTGTCAGGCTCTGATCACATAAGCTTGGGCCTGTGGTTTACCGACATAGTAGGCCTTATGGATACAACGTGTTAATCGTTAGCGGGGCCTCTGGATACTATATATTAAACCTTCGTCAGGCTATGCATTGGATACTATGTGTTATTGATCAGGTATTATGTGGTACCTGTAGGATAGTGTGTGATAGCCGTTTAGCTAAACTATGCAGTGGATATAATGTGTTCAGGCCCTTGTCGGCTTAGCATAATATGTATGGTGGCTTACACATGTTTGTTTAACGCGATATGTAGGCCTAACATAGTATATACGCCTATCTATGATAGCATACATGTTGGCTTACCAGAGTATTTATTTGGTTTACACGCATATTTATTGAACACACTATAAGGGCAATCACTTATACAGGCTTAACATATTATATAGGCATATGTGGGTAACGGGATGTATATAGGTTAACCTGCATATTGGTTTAACAACGTATATTTGGCTATTTAGAGTATATTGCACGCTGTTTTAACATAGTATATATGCCTGAATGTTGGCTTAGCACTGTATGTATAGAGGTTGCGCGACTTTTTTTTTTTAATTATATTGTAATATTTGTTGACCGTGATGGGCGTGATAGGTTATGCATTGTTAGCTATACCATATAGTACTTCCCTTATTATACGGTTGCCTGGTTCTACCTGATAGACGAGGTGTAAATGTGTGTCAGGCTTAGATCATATAGGCCTTGGCCGGCGGTTTACCGACATAGTAGGCATAGTAAGTAGACATGTAAATCGGCTTAGCATAGTATGTGTGCAGGTTTACATGCATATTTGTTTAACACATTATGTGGACTATCACGTATGTAGGCTTAACACGGTATATACGAATATGTATGATAGCATGCATGTTGGTTTAGCACCGTTTTAGGATCGTTTTATAACATATATTTATTCACGTTTTGTGATGGACCTCTTTATTACTGTTTCTCCATATATACTTTTATATCTAGATACATTTGCAGCTATAGGATATATCCATTGAGGCTATTTGATTATTTACATTGATTTCTGATTATATATGTAGGCCTTGGGTTCTTCTGTCTGTCCAGGTGCTTACTTCTACTATCTGTCCAAGTACCTGCTTCTTCTATCTGCCCAGGTGCTTGTTTCTTTTATCGGTCCAGGTCCTTGCTTCTTCTATCAGTCCATGTACTTGCTTCTTCCATCGGTACAGGTCCTTGCTTCTTCTATCTGTCCAGGTATTTGCTCTTTTTATCGGTCCAGGTCCTTGCTTCTCCTATCTGTCCATATCCTTACTCCTTCTATGTTATTTAGGGGTAGGCCACTCTGTTTATAGGTGCGCATGTCGCTCGTACGTCATCAGATATATTATATCTTTACGTGGGCCTGATAGGTTATGCATTGGTAGATGTACCTTATAGTACTTCCCATATTATACGATTGCCGGGTTCTACCTGATATATGAGGTGAAACTATCTCTGTTCATATAGGCTGTGGCCAGTGAATTACCGACATAGTAGGCGCTTTTAGGGATTCATGTATGTAGGCCTAGCATAGTATGTATGCAAGCCTGCGTATTTGTTTAACACATTATGTGGGCTATCGTATATATTGGTTTAGCTATACCTTATAGTACTCCCCATATTATACGGTTGCCTGCCCGTGGTTCTGCCTGATATATGGGGTGAAACTATCTCAGTTCATATAGGCTTTGGCCGGTGATTTACCGACATAGTATGTCGGCCTAGCATAGCATGTATGTAAGCTTGCATATTTGTTTAACACATTATGTGGGCTGTCATATATATTGGTTTAACACGTTATATAGGCCTTCTCGTCTTACATTGACCGTTTACGTAGGCCTACCAGCCCCTGCGTTGTGATTGGTCGATTCAACTTGTTGACTATTTGAACTCTATGTAGGTCGTTGGTCGTTTGATCTAACCGATCATTTTTTGGTAATTTCATATATTATTTGATAACCACCCCCCCCCCCCCCCACTTGATGCCTGAATCCAGGGTTACTTTACCTATCGGCTGGCTTCGAGATGGCTTTTACCTGAGTCTTTGCTCCGTGTTTGCTTTACCTACGGTCTAACTCCGTGGTAGCTTTACCTAAGCCCCGACTCCATGGTAGCTTTATCGATGGTCTGATTACTGGGTTACTTTACCTAGGGCATGGCTTCGGGATAGCTTTTACCTGAGTCCCTGCTCCGTGTTAGCTTTACCTAGGCCCCGACCCCGTGGTAGCTTTACCGATGGTCTGGTTCGTGGGTTACTTTACCTAGGGCATGGCTTCGAGATGGCTTTTACTTGAGGTCTTGCTCTGTGTTAGTTTTTCTTAGGACTTGGTGGAGGTATTTGTCTTGGTAGTTGATATACCAGCCTTCCCAGCCCGGCTTTTGTGTAGCTTTACCTAAAGGCTGGCTGCATTGTTTATTAATTTAGTAGGATAGACAAATTTTGAGTTTGGCAATCGTTTACCCCTGGGCCCCTCATCACCCGATTCATTTGGGGTAGACCGCTATAGTTAGGGTGAGCCTACTACTTGCCTAGAGTTGCTCGAGCGTTGATACGTCATCGGATAACCATTAAATCTTTCGAAAGTTACCCCCACCACCAATGCTATTCCTGGGTTACTTTACTTAAGGGTCGGCTTTGAGATGTCTTTACCCGAGGGCTAGCTCCGTGTTAGCTTTACCTAAGGCCTAGCTGCCGGGTGGCTGGGCTCGGTTTGGCTTTAACCGATAGCGTGCTCCATATTGGCTCTACCTTGGCGGGTTTAACTAATGCCCGGGTGGATTTTACCTAGGACCCCGATTATTTTTGGCGATCTAAAAACAGGTGAAACCGCCCGTACAGCCCACCAAGATGGACTTTAACCATACCATATACGGTCATTTGATCCAGCCGGTCGATTTTCGGCAATTTTATATTTTTTGTAAAAACTACCCCTAGGTGAAACTACCCCCGCAGCGTTCCTTATTGGACTCTAGACATATCCCGTACTGTCTGTTGATCCAACCGATTGATTTTCGGCAATTTCATATTTTTTGTAAAAACCACCCCTTGGGGATACCACCCCCGAAGCATTCCATTTTGGGCTCTACACATATACCGTACTGTCTGTTGATCCGGCCGATCGATTTTCGGCATTTTCGTATTTTTTGTAGAAACTACCCTTAGGCAAAACTACCCCTCAGCAACCCGTAATAGACTCTAGACTCACCCTATCAGTCAGGACACGATTTTCCAAAATTTTTTCGAAAACTACCCCCCACCCCCACTCCACCCCCGGAGCATCCCCCGGGTATGGTCCTGAACGTGGCCAAGGTCACCCCCAACACTTAGGTTAGGTTTGATCCATTTTGGCTAGCTTAGGTTAGTTGGTTGGAATTTATTTTTTTTCGAAAAACTACCCCCCACCCCTCTAACGTGGACAAAACCACCCCTAAGGCTACGGTCAAGGCCAGGATGACCTTCAGCATCATGCAAAACTACCGCTACAGATTTTTCCAAAATTTTTTCGAAATCTACCCCCCACCCCCAATCGACCCCCGGAGCTACCCCCGGTGGTGGTCCTGAACGTAGCCGAGGTCACCCCCAACACTTAGGTTAGGATAGGTTAGATCCAATTTGGCTGGCTTAGGTCAGTGTGTTGGAAATAAATTTTTTCGAAAAACTACCCCCTACCCCTCTAAACGTGGTCAAAACCACCCCTAAGGCTGGGATCCGGTAGGCAATGACCTCCTGCGTCATCCGAAACTACCCCTACAGTCCAGGGTTACGTACCGGCCGATTTTTTTTTTTTTTTCGAAAAACTACCCCCTACCCCCCTGAACGTGGTCGAAACCACCCCTTGGTCTAGGGTCAGGGCCGGGATGACCTTGAGCATCATCCAAAACTACCCCTATAGTCCTAGGTTACGTAGCGGCCGAGTTTAGGGGTGGGCGCGCCCAAGTGTCACAACTTCTACTCACGCACAACCTGATTGCGTACTTTACACAGTACAGCGCACTGTGAGTTTTGATTTAAACCGACCTGTAATCACTTTTACACGCTGCAAATGAAATGGAAATTCACGCTCAACAACGTCATCGTATATTTAAATCACGGTTGTAGGTTCAACCTTCAACGTATTTATAGCTAAAGCATTTAACAAGTACAGTTGTGAGTTTCTAATAAATTGGAAAGTTATTATTAGCAAATTGGCACAGCTATTGACATGTTTAGTAAGTGTACTGCAAAATTCATTTTAAAGCCGTTTAACCTTACTTTCTCAAACAACAATCAAATCATTTACGTGTAGCAAATTTACTACCCCCCCCCCCCCAGCGCAAAGGTCATAACTTCAAGAGAGTCTCTACTTGAAATTGTTGGAAATGAAAAATTAAAAACCTTATTAATTCTTGTAATCATTTAACCCGATTCTTTATTAAATACCACCCTTGTACAAATACCTAAATTGGAAGCTCTTTAAATTTGAAGTGCATTTAGATTAATAGCAATAATCTTTCTATTTAAAATTTCTAACTTTATCTAATTTTCGGAGTTAAAATGTGAAGTTTTAAATAAACATTTAGCATTTCAGGTATGAGTTAACTTTCAAAATCCTTCTAGGAAGGAAATTCTGACAGAATTACTGCATCAAAGGCTTAAAATTGTTAAATAGGTATTTAGCGGCAATTATATTTTTCCATTTCGTTCCAAATCTCCAACACAGTTCTTCAATAATACATATATTTATTAATCACTTAAACAATAGTTTATGACTATCCGAACTTTGAATTTAGTAAATTTGTTAAAACTTACTGAGACAGAACGTTTTCGATCACTATGTGCCGATCTTCATCGGTGACTTCTGCTTGGAGATGTCGGGTCAAGCGGTGATGGTTTTAAAGGTAGGCTTTCGATAGCATCAAAGAATATGTGTGATTTGTATGGTGCTTGTTCGTTCAATATGTTTGTACTTTGTGTTTTTGTGTGTCTGTAAATTTCATATTGTGCTAGTGTGTTGAGATGTGGTCCTTTTTTGTTGATGTGTAGGATTTCTAGGTTTTGGTAGATGTCTGTGTATTTGTGTCCTGTATCTTTTATGTGGTTGTAAAATGTTGAGTTGGTGTTCTGTTTGTGTTCCTCGACTTTTTGTTTAAAGCTGCGACCTGTTTGTCCAATGTAGAACTTGTTACATTCGTCGCAGTTCAGTTTGTATACGCCTGGTGCTTGTAGTTTATCTTTGTTGCTGGTGTTGTGTTGTATTTTGTATTGTAGCTTGTTATTAGTTTCGAATGCTATTTTGTATCCTGTTTTTTGAAATTTGTGGGCTATTTTGTTTGTTGTTTTGTTTATGATATATATTTATTAGCCCTATTGGTAGTATATAGGAGGAAATATAGGTGATACTCTCTAACACGCAGGTAAAATTTTCAAAAAGCAGTTCTACCCATGCGCGCCATGATTGTTTTCTATTTCCAGTAACAGGAAGCTCTTTATTTCTTTTCCTTAACCCCCACAAGAGTGAATCAGATAACCAACTAGGTCACGTGGTGATACGCCTTCATCTTCTCTAGTCTGCAAAGTGTCGCATTCCCTACCTTATAAGGGATAGCCTAAACCACTGAGTTACCCTTGTGATATTCTACTTGACAAGCAAAAAGCCAAAAATAAATACTTGAATAAAGTGTCTCACAGTTTTAAAAAATATTAAAATTAAAAGTAAAAAAAAAGTCTTAGACAAATACTTATGACACAATAATTCTGAAAGAGGCCAGAGACAACATCTGTTTTTTCTAAATATAAAGTTTAGATAGCAGAGAAGTATTTTCTCTAACTTTTAAAAGATATGACGAAAATATCCGAATACTGTCGAAATCATTCGAAATTCACTACAAATGGGAGAAATTGTAAACGTAGCGAGGGATTTGATATAATTATAAGCTAATCACAGCTGTCATTACGAACGGGAAATACATGTTAACGGTTTTACCCTAAAATTCAAAATTGATAATAATTATAGTCTGTAATTGCTGTAATGCTTTGGTACCTCTATATTTCACGGCACTTTGTACGTACTAACGATACGAAAGTATAAAAGTAAACTAGGAGAGTACCCGTCCTTCGTACGGGGTTCACGTATATTTGTATTGATTTAATTTGTATTTGTATTTGGGTTCAATTTAATTTACTGAAATTAAATCCAAATAAATATATCAAACTATAGTTTGTAAACTTACGTATTATTGTTTTGAAAATCCAAAATGAGGAAAAGCTTCTGCTTGTAACATAACATTTGTAAAATCTAACTAATCTCGAAAGATGAATAACAACAAACAATTACTATCAGCTGTTTACATGTGTTTTTAAGTGGCTTTTACAGCTGGTGCATAGATAATTGAGTGTTAAGAGACTTTTCAAGGCCAGTGGCGATTTCTGGCGGAATTTCTAAATAAAAATGTAAAATTTCAGCTCAATGGGTCCAGTAGTTTTTACGTGATTGAGTAACACACACACACACACACACACACACACACACACACACACACACACACACACACACACACACACACACACACACACACACACACACACACACACACTCACACACACAAAAGCACGTACGCACGCGCGCACATACACACACACACACACGCACACGCACACGCACGCACGCGCGCGCGCACACACACACACACACACACACACACACACACATATAAGATTATTTATTGTTATAGTGTGGAATACTTGTTATTTATTATATTACACTAATCTTTGTTACTTGCTTTTAATGAAACTATGTGGAAGTTTAAGGGATCAAATTGTCGTAAAATATTTTCGGCAATATCCCAACTAGTGGCCCGTACGTGCTTCGGCGTTGGTCCGGGATAGGGTTCGGTGACTACTTATACAAAACAATATTAATAATAATATTTTACAGTGGATAAATAAAAGTTATGGTTTCCACTGAACAAGATTAAGTAAATACATTCGTCAATGTATTACCTCGGAATAGATGTCTGATGTATACATCCATCAGATATTATTTAAATTATCTTCAACATAATAATTACCAGATTATACCGTGACACAATAGTTATAATTTTGACATGTGGGAAACTACCTTCCAGAATTACAACATGTAAGTCTCAACTCCAGCTTACGTTCTGGTAATTATAATTTATATGTCTGTAATATTGTTAATTATAATATTTTCTTAATTAAAAATAATATTTTGTTTTTGAAAAATTGTTTTATTTAATTATATTTTGTTTATTTAAAACCTATAAGAAACATGTAACAGACGTCCGTGCTTATCTACTTTTAGGCTGAATGGTCTGTAGACATTTGCGAGGTGGAAACCAGTGTTGTAGTGGGTAGAGTACGTGACTACTAACATAGTGGTCCTGGTTCGATCCTCGGTAGTGCCGACGGATTTCTGCATGCGTTTTGGAGACTCGGGTTGAGTCAACCTACGAGTACCCAGGACCAAACTTAGAATAATAATGGCACTTGCTGGTCACATTCCCTTTCTTAAAATCCGTATAGCACAAAGGCATCGAGGGAGCTATCCCAAAATAGCACAAAATGGGAGAAAATACGGGATGTCAAAGGCATCGATGGAGCTATCCCAAAATGGCACAAAATGGGAGAAAATACGGGATGTCAAAGGCATCGAGGGAGCTATCCCAAAATAGCACAAAATGGGAGAAAATACGGGATGTCAAAGGCATCGATGGAGCTATCCCAAAATGGCACAAAATGGGAGAAAATACGGGATGTCAAAAGCATCGAGGGAGCTATCCCAAAATAGCACAAATTGGGAGAAAAGGAGAAAGTACATCGATGGAGCTATCCCAAAATAGCATAAAATGGGAGAAAATGCGGGATGTTAAAAGCATCAATGGAGCTATTCCAAAATAGCACAAAATAGGAGAAAAGGAGAAAATACAGGATGTCAAAGGCATAAAGAGAGCTATCCCAAAATAGCACAAAATAGAGGAAAATATGGGATGTCAAAGGCATCAAGGGAGCTATCCCAAAATAGCACAAAATGGGAGAAAATACGGGATGTCAAATGCATCGAGAGAGCTATCTCAAAGTAGCACAAAATGGGAGAAAATACGGGATGTTAAAAGCATCAAGGGAGCTATCCCAAAATAGCACAAAATGGGAGAAAATACGGGATGTCAAAGGCATCGAGGGAGCTATCCCAAAATAGCACAAAATGTGAGAAAATACGGGATGTCAAAGGCAAAGGCAACTATCCTAAAATAGCACAAAAAGGAAGATAGATCGAGGAGTTAGAATTAGAGTCTCAACTCGTCAAAATAAATCCATAAAAATAAATTAGCTTTTACTCTCCGAGATAAAAATATAATAACATAAATAAGTTGTAAATGTTAACAAAAAAGAAAAAAAGAGATGGCAGAAGTTGTATGTAAGTAAGAAAAGTAAGGTAAAACGTAGACGAATGAAGTTGGACCAGTTGCAAGAGGGGTAAATGGCAAGGTAATTTTATTTATGCATTATTATATTCTCGACAACACCCAATTCAACACATTTATATAAACTGGGATGGATGGTATCGCTGAACTTCAACACGTTTTCAATAGTTTAAACAACACAAATACAATATTTTTGCGACTAACATATTCCACTTACTTTCGCAATAAACTTTTCTTTTGTTCGTCGGTTGTACAAAAACCATGACAGGCGAGTTCCACAACCTAAAGTAGAAAACCCGTAACATAACTTTACAAATTTGAAATCTGTGTGGTAGCTAAGAATCTGTGGTATGGGGACTCGCTTCGCAGAATACAAAACACTCTTCTAAAGGAAACTTTACTTCTACGCTTATGGCTGGATTCATATGCTCAATGCTTTTAATACAATCCATAACTTGTTTGTAAAATCGCGCAAATACAAAATTCTACACACGTTGCAACAGTTCTTTTCTTTATTCCCAAATCGTGGTTGAATATTTTAGAGCCGTTTCAATTTATAAATAAAAATAAAATGGAAAACCGTTCGTATTTTTACATAAATTTCAACTGTAAAACAATCTCGGCGATATTTCTTGTATTTTGTTAACTTATTCTTCCAAAGAACGCAACCAAGAAACAAAAGACCTTGCCAGATCGTGGAGCATTGTCTTCGTCCCTCTCTGCAATCTCATCACATGCAACTCCTGGCGAAAGCACGCTATCCTTAGATCATGCTACTTCACAGATTTTATTAAAAATTTAATAACAACAAAACCATCTGGTAACAATCTAGTGGTAGCATTCATCACGCACACACACACGCATAAAAAACATATATATATATATATATATATATATATATATATATATATATATATATATATATATATATATATATTTCACGTTGTCCATTATTTTTCCGTTGCACTTACTTTAAGTTATTATTATTAATTGTAACCAATTTTGTACAAAAACTAAGTACAATATTTTTACTTTATGTGATAAGGCACTTTTCGGTGACTTGTCCATTGTCGAATCACTGAATTAATTTTCTCTATTTTTCTGGTGTGGTTGTTCGGTCCGTGATGTTGGTATTTGTTGACGTCATACATGTTTCTTCTTGAGTCGCGTGTATGATGTTTTTGAATAGTACGTCGTCTGCATATGTTGTCTTTAGGTTCATTATATAAATGAGTATGTTTTTATAGATGTGGTATTTTTCTAGTAAGTTTAGTTCTATTGGGTTATTATTTATTTCAAGTATGGTTAGGTTATTTTCGTAATTTGTAATTTCATATTTATGTGATATTAGGTGTGCTGCTATATTTGATGCGTTTGTATTTTTATTTTTGAATGCTCTGTAATGTTCTTCTCACAAATGATCTTATTTTAGATGACCTGGTTGTTTTTCCTATGTAAGTACGTTGCAGTCGTTACATGTAATTTTGTAGATTCCTGATAGGTTTATGTTTTTCTGTATTTGTTTTGTGGTTTGTGTTATTAAGATATTTTATTATTTTGTTGTTTGGTTTGTATGTTGTAGTGTAGTGTTCTTTGATATATATATATATATATATATATATATATATATATATATATATATTTGTAGTTATGCAACAATGTTTTCTTGTATACACTTATCACTTTCACTTATGTACTTAAACAAGAATCTTATATATATATATATATATATATATATATATATATATATATATATAGAGAGAGAGAGAGAGAGAGAGAGATTTTTTCTATTTTGTTACTGGTGTATTTATATTTTAGGTTGATTTTTTTATTGTTCAGGTTGTAGTGTTGTATGAGGTTAGGTTTTTTGTAAATTTATTGTATATGTTTTTTATAAGGTGTTTGTTGTATCTATTTTCTACTGCTATTTTGTAATTTTATCTAATTCTTCATTTAATTTTGGTTTGTTATCTTGTGTGTATTTTATTGCTTTATTTATCATGTTACTGTAAGTGTTAATTTTGTGTGTCCAGGGGTGGTTAGATTTGTTGTGTATTGGGTGTTGTTGGAAGTTGGTTTTCTGTGCATTGTAGTTTCTATTTTATTACTGTTTATATTTAATGTAATGCCAAGATAGTTCTCTGTCTTGTTTGTTTCTGTTTCGAAGGAGAATTGTATGTTTCCGTTGTATGTATTTCAGACTCGCTCTTCAACTGTTGTTGGGTTCACCTCGTCAATGCTAGATGAGCTTCTAGCGAAACGTCGGAACTGCGATTTTATGCACTGCAGAATATATATATAATAAAGAATTAAGTCAAAATACAAATACAAGAATTATAATTGAATTTACAATTCAGTTATTGTAAATTCAATTATAATTCTTGTATTTGAATTTTGACTTAGTTCTTTATTAATACACAAGAAAACATATTGGGATATATATATGATTATGCTGTTCTGGACGTCTATAAGAGCGTTGAACGTTTGGTTTTGTAAGAAATTATTTTATTTACTTTAACATCAGTGAAGTAGTTATCTAAAAGCGCTTACACCAAAATCTTGACTTTTCCCAAAGAATATCCGTAAGTACTTTTAAAGCATTAAGCGAAAAGTATTTACGGTGGAGAGATCAAAGCAAAAATAGGACAAGAAAGAACGCCATGAAACATAAAGAGGAAACACTTGCAACAGAGAGCTTAATATAACACGTTCAAAAACATTTTTTCAGAATTTAGAGCTTCTTTATACACTTTGAAGGATAAGACTTTATAAAAGAACTTAAGCATGAAACGGATAGTGTTGTAAATGAAGAGGCAGGAGAAATGTATCACACAATAAGAAACTCTTTTTACAAGTCGCCATTGACAAAAAACCACTGAGGAGGCGTTGTAAAACACGCACATCCTGGATAAGGGAATGGTTACATTGTACTTGAGCAAAGTTATTCAAGGTAATAGAATCTAAGATCAGAATCGTTATGACGGTTGTCAATCTTTACACAGCAGACTGAATACAAAGAACAGAGAAACCGTCAAGCAGTAAAACTTTTGAACAAACTCTACTGCTTTCACATAGTTTTACTTCTATAAGAGTTTGTGCTAAAGGAAATGTATCTGGTGTGAAAATTACTTGGATACATGTTTAAATATTCTCAACATTTTTGAAGTCCTCGCAGCTAAGGGCCATTTACTTAAAGCCTGACTTTAATGGATTACGTGACGAAAATTTGCTGCTGTCAAGTAGGATTTCCCTTGGGGAATTAATTTCCTTAATTAAGCAAAAGAACATTTTATACAAATGGTAAATTTTTATCTAAGTCAAAAGGGATTACCTCGAAACATATATTTTAAGCTTAAATAACACACCCTTTCGTTAGCGCCTATTTTGTACGCATTGTTTTGTAATATAACTTTAGTTTACGCTCTTTATCAAAGTTCAAAGCTTAGACCTGGCAAAGATACAAAACCCATTTTTATACATTTTGGAGGGAAAAGCAATTTGCTTTGCGACAACGAGCAAGACGAGATAGCGTCATATTTGGCAAAGAGCCCAAAAGTCAATTTTTAGATGAAAATCTGAAAGTTTTCGAGTATTATATACCTGCGTATGAACTAAAATTTTAATAAAACCGCTTTTTTCTAAAGTTTGAAAAATAAATAGTAAAACAATTCGTAATATAGTAGCATAAAATAAATCCTATTGCCTAAAATGTAAAAATGCGATGTAGTGACATACTTTGATGGAGCTAAACCATCAAATAAATCTACTAGCTAGTGAGACAAAAGCGGTTAGACACCTGTAACCCCCAGAAAGAGCAGGTCTACTTCAGCTGAACACCCTTACCTAAGCCATACTTCGTCCTTACTCCCAGTTTCCTAGAAATGTGTTCCTTCCTTCAAAGGGTTGTAGTAAGCATGTATCTAATCAGAAACCAATCGAGAGTAGCAAGTAGCGAATAGACGACTTCACGAATTTTCCTATTTCTTATTTTACAAAAAAATAATAATGTTTAGGAACAATTAATACAAGCTTTATTTTAAATCAGTTTGTCTGCATCTACTTGTTGTAAAGAGAACATCTTCGAGGAAGTCCCCTAGACCACAGAACCCAGAAAGAGAGTAGGTTAACTACAGGTAAGCGTCCTGCGCACGAGATATCCTTTCTAGTCCCCTAGACCACAGAACCCAGAAAGAGAGTAGGTTAACTACAGGTAAGCTTCCTGCGCACGAGATATCCTTTCTAGTCCCCTAGACCACAGAACCCAGAAAGAGAGTAGGTTAACTACAGGTAAGCGTCCTGCGCACGAGATATCCTTTCTAGTCCCATAGACCACAGAACCCAGAAAGAGAGTAGGTTAACTACAGGTAAGCGTCCTGCGCACGAGATATCCTTTCTAGTCCCATAGACCACAGAAATCAGAAAGAGAGTAGGTTAACTACAGGTAAGCGTCCTGCGCACGAGATATCCTTTCTAGTCCCCTAGACCACAGAACCCAGAAAGAGAGTAGGTTAACTACAGGTAAGCGTCCTGCGCACGAGATATCCTTTCTAGTCCCATAGACCACAGAACCCAGAAAGAGAGTAGGTTAACTACAGGTAAGCGTCCTGCGCACGAGATATCCTTTCTAGTCCCCTAGACCACAGAACCCAGAAAGAGAGTAGGTTAACTACAGGTAAGCGTCCTGCGCACGAGATATCCTTTCTAGTCCCATAGACCACAGAACCCAGAAAGAGAGTAGGTTAACTACAGGTAAGCGTCCTGCGCACGAGATATCCTTTCTAGTCCCCTAGACCACAGAACCCAGAAAGAGAGTAGGTTAACTACAGGTAAGCGTCCTGCGCACGAGATATCCTTTCTAGTCCCATAGACCACAGAACCCAGAAAGAGAGTAGGTTAACTACAGGTAAGCGTCCTGCGCACGAGATATCCTTTCTAGTCCCATAGACCACAGAACCCAGAAAGAGAGTAGGTTAACTACAGGTAAGCGTCCTGCGCACGAGATATCCTTTCTAGTCCCATAGACCACAGAACCCAGAAAGAGAGTAGGTTAACTACAGGTAAGCGTCCTGCGCACGAGATATCCTTTCTAGTCCCATAGACCACAGAACCCAGAAAGAGAGTAGGTTAACTACAGGTAAGCGTCCTGCGCACGAGATATCCTTTCTAGTCCCCTAGACCACAGAACCAAGAAAGAGAGTAGGTTAACTACAGGTAAGCGTCCTGCGCACGAGATATCCTTTCTAGTCCCCTAGACCACAGAACCAAGAAAGAGAGTAGGTTAACTACAGGTAAGCGTCCTGCGCACGAGATATCCTTTCTAGTCCCCTAGACCACAGAACCCAGAAAGAGAGTAGGTTAACTACAGGTAAGCGTCCTGCGCACGAGATATCCTTTCTAGTCCCCTAGACCACAGAACCCAGAAAGAGAGTAGGTTAACTACAGGTAAGCGTCCTGCGCACGAGATATCCTTTCTAGTCCCCTAGACCACAGAACCCAGAAAGAGAGTAGGTTAACTACAGGTAAGCGTCCTGCGCACGAGATATCCTTTCTAGTCCCCTAGACCACAGAACCCAGAAAGAGAGTAGGTTAACTACAGGTAAGCGTCCTGCGCACGAGATATCCTTTCTAGTCCCATAGACCACAGAACCCAGAAAGAGAGTAGGTTAACTACAGGTAAGCGTCCTGCGCACGAGATATCCTTTCTAGTCCCATAGACCACAGAAATCAGAAAGAGAGTAGGTTAACTACAGGTAAGCGTCCTGCGCACGAGATATCCTTTCTAGTCCCCTAGACCACAGAACCCAGAAAGAGAGTAGGTTAACTACAGGTAAGCGTCCTGCGCACGAGATATCCTTTCTAGTCCCATAGACCACAGAACCCAGAAAGAGAGTAGGTTAACTACAGGTAAGCGTCCTGCGCACGAGATATCCTTTCTAGTCCCCTAGACCACAGAACCCAGAAAGAGAGTAGGTTAACTACAGGTAAACGTCCTGCGCACGAGATATCCTTTCTAGTCCCCTAGACCACAGAACCCGGAAAGAGAGTAGGTTAACTACAGGTAAGCGTCCTGCGCACGAGATATCCTTTCTAGTCCCCTAGACCACAGAACCCAGAAAGAGAGTAGGTTAACTACAGGTAAGCGTCCTGCGCACGAGATATCCTTTCTAGTCCCCTAGACCACAGAACCCAGAAAGAGAGTAGGTTAACTACAGGTAAGCGTCCTGCGCACGAGATATCCTTTCTAAGTCTTCTACTAGGTGTCCTTCGTATTTACGACCCTTACATATACTTCTTAAAAAGCAAGTACTAAACAACCATTACAAAGGTCGCAAGACAGAAATAATGGTTAAATTTTGAAAACAAATCATATAAACTAAACTTTTTTATAGTCAATTCCCACTTATGACAAAATATTTTATTTTTTTAAATTATTACAATTAATATATATAAAGTAACATAACCTATACGTTAAAACAGCTGTTCTACCAAATAACGTATAACGTACACTTATATGATCATAAAATCAATGGTTTTATGAAATCATACGTCATTTATTTTAAGATAAATGTGAAGAAATAACTATATTGCATACATTGCCCCTTTTGTAAATAGTTTTGCTCTCATATAAAATTAAAATAAATTCATTAAATTTAATTATAGAAATAATACTTTTTTAAACTGCATTGACATCTCGTGTCACCCATACAAGTTTTAAAAAATGTATTTGATCTTGAGTGCATCAATAAAAGGTATTTAATTAACCATTGAAAATTTTTACAAGATATATATATATATATATATATATATATATATATATATATATATATATATTCATATATATATATATATATTCATATATATATATATATATATATATATATATATATATATATATATATATATATATATATATATAAGAAGAGTACGAGCTAATACTGTAGAGGGATTTGATAAATTTAACAAGTATAAAATTTGTGTAAAGTTATAATTATATAAAATAACTTACAAATATAAAAGTAAATTACATCGCTAACAATTTATTTTTTTTTTTACATTAATTTGAAAAAAGTCTTCGAAAATTCAAACGATACTTACCGATGGCAAAATCCTCAATAATTGTGTTCCGTGTCTGATAAAAATAACAAGCAATGAGGCAAAACGACTCTCCAGAATTTGTTGAAATATTTAACATAATGAAGATTATTAACTTAATTTATACTTCAAACTGACGAAACGACCCTCTAATCGCACGTTGTTCGTTTGGGCGTTTTCCCAGAAACTGAAATCAAACGTTTGCATGTACAGTCGTAGATTTTGTTATTTCTACTATTTTCGGTTGAAAAATACACGGGCATCTAAAAAACCCCGTATTTATAGATGTTAAGTTTAAAACTATTATTAGACTGTCACTGTATCGAGATGTGCCACATTAAGGATTTTTGCTCCAATCAGGCGAGACCTTCCCTGGGAAGTTACATTAATATAATGAATACTTTGTTACAAGACAATTATTTCAGTTGGCATCTAGAAATGGTAATTTTTTCATAGTTTCAAGCGATCCAGTGAAACTATTATTGCCTATGGGGGCGGGGAAAAGAATGTATGTATAGGTAGAATCTCAAGTACTTCATGTTATACGCTTAGGGGCCCCTTTAGGCCCGGAGTCACCCACCCGGAGGGAGTCGTGGGAGCCTTATAAATTTGTTTAGCGCAGTTAAAGTCCTCCCTAACTAGAACACAGTAAACTGTGGGGCACAGTAAAATCGTCAAAATATTACTTAATGTCAATAAGTTTAAGGAGTGACAATGACATTCCTGAAGGTTACCAAAGAATCAATCTGTGATTATGAATAAAATCATTTAGAACCATGGCTGGTCTTAAGTAATCCTGTATACCCCACCAGGCCTTTGGTAATCCTTACCAACCCTATATACTACATAAAGGGTCCCTTAGGTATCTATATAGAGGACTTACAAAAGTGTCCATCAGTTACGTCATACTTGGAAATGATTAGGCAAGGCAGCATTTTGTAGAAATAACAAAATGATTTGATTATCTTCTTGTACTGGAAACAGGAGACAATTATGGGATTAGTTGGGCAGGGTTCCTTGCCTGCTCTTAATCAAGAGGAAGAGAGGTGTGTACGACAACCTTGGAAACCACAACAAAAAAATAGACTTTATAACCAAGTGTAATTAAAAGGACCGTAAAAGACATTTTCCAGCCCCAATTACAAACTAGCGATCTGCAGTTCCCGAGCTACGTATATAATAATAGACCTTGTCTACGTTCGGTGAAAGTCTACATTACTCAATGTCTATCCGAATGTGAGCCGTAGTCTTCAGCCTCATTAAAGGTAGGAGCGAAGCACAAGCACGTGAGAGAAAATAAGTCTTTTATAGAAAGGCATACGAGGTAATTGTGAACTAAGACTGGGTAATATTGTATTTATTTTTATTAGGGATGGGCCGATTCCTAAAATTTTCGATTCCGATTCCGATTTCGATTCTAAAATTTTCCTTTCGATTCTCGATTCTTTAGTCGATTCTCGATTCTTTCAAGATATATTAGCTTACATGCTAGGTATCTAATAATTAATTTAGTTAACATCTTGATCATACGGCAAAACCATTTAAAAGTTCTGTTTTAATGTAATAGGCTACAGAAAACTTTCAACCTTAATTTATCAATAGGAATTTTTAAAAGCATAAAAACATATCAGATGAAAGTAATGACTTATAAAGTTAAAAATGTGAACTTTACACTATTTTATGATGTTTGAAAAAATACCTAAGCCTATTTACATTGTCTCTCAAAACAAAACAAAAATTAAAAACAAACGAACAACATAAAGATTTAAAAAAATAATAGAAATAGGGTAGTTTTTAATATGCCCCTGAATCATTGGCAGCGACACGGGAGGGGGGGAGATAGAGAGCGAGAGAGAGAGAGAGAGAGAAAGAGAGATTGTGTATCGAACCCTCTCTAGTAAGAGAGAGATAGAGAGACGAGCGATGACAAACGAGCAGGATTGGTTACGATCTTCTTTGTTGTTGCTTCATAAATAATAATATTTTCGTTATCTCAAATCGGTATTTGCTTTAATCGTTTAATTCATTCAAAGCAACTAATACATAAATAAGACATATTTAGTAGTTAATTATTTTTCCAATAAATTACTCCATATACATATTTTAATAGTTAATATAATAGGAATCGGAATCGACACTTTTATCAATGAAGAATCGAGTATCGACGATACCTCGATACCACCTAGAATCGACGATTCCTGGAATCGAGAATCGGAATCGGCCCACCGCTAATTTTTATAGGTTAATAAGGCGATTTATTTTGTATATATATTATGTTACTTTAAAACATTCTAAGCAGGTGATTATACGCAAGGCGCAAAACAGAAATGGTAGTTAAGTTTGACAAAAAAAAAACAAAATAAGAAACAACCTCACTCTAGAAACAGGTTTTATAAGAGCAATATTTTTATATAAATCAGTTTTCTGTGTTATACTGGACTAAGGCAATAATGTAGCTGTGTTACAATATAGTTACAAAGTAACTGGTTATTAGTGGAAAAAACAGTATTAATTCTCCTAATATAAGCTAAACACTTATGCTTACGTCTTATCATCAAATGAATTGTTCCAACCAAAGAAAACCCCCTTCAGTCCAGCAACTGTTTACTTTACGCAAGAAACACTTCTTTATTTCTAACCGGATACTCTGTAGCTAAATATAATGCATTACATACTGCCCTGTTTTATACACAAAACCTTGAAAATATAGTTTCGTGTGTGTTTTTAATCGATATTTTTCGATTAATGTCAGTTTAATTATTCCGATTTGATCCGATGCGATTTTAAGCGTCGTTTTCTTACTTGATGTAAATTTTAACTACTATTTCTAATCAGCCCCATTTATAAAGACGTGTTTATACTGCATTCATTCTTAAGCAACACATGTAAATACTAGGAAATTCGAGGCTGACCCACTTTTGCTAACAATTACCAGACATATTATTCCTTCCCATTCAGTGTCACCTCGTGACCGATGGTCGTGATTTTCAGACATCATTTATTAACTTTTCCCATTTCTATTTCCGGCTTGTCTAAGTGAGTCATAAAACGTGTTTTATCGGTTTCGCACATCTCATAGATGAACGCC
Source organism: Prosapia bicincta (assembly GCA_036971475.1). Classification (NCBI taxonomy): domain Eukaryota; kingdom Metazoa; phylum Arthropoda; class Insecta; order Hemiptera; family Cercopidae; genus Prosapia; species Prosapia bicincta. Next base: position 25,739 of record JBAIZL010000408.1, read on the forward strand.
CTCTCTCCATCTCCTAGATGTCCCCTGTTACTATTAGTCGCTCCAGATTATAATCTCTTCGGACAATGTGATCACATGACCGCAGATTCGTTGGACAGAATTTAGAGGTTATGTCTAATGCCTCTATTATTGACGTAATACTATTGTGGTTATTATTATTATTGCCTCTAGTATTGCGAACGTATGAGAGGAGGGTTCAACCCTACCTAGGGGTAGGCAAGCTACAAAATATGAACTCTTCATTTACGATCCTTCATCATATGTAGAAGTGGGCCTACTATCTATCGAGATGATGTAGTGGAGTCTACCCGTTGAAACTCTTGTAAAAAGGGTTGGTAGTAAAAGGGTTGGTAGTATTGCGAACGTATCAGAGGAGGGTTCAACCCTACTTAGGGGTAGGCAAGCTACAAAATATGAACTATTCATTTACGATCCTTCATCATATGTGGAAGTGGGCCTACTATCTATCGAGATGATGTAGTGGAGTCTACCCGTTGAAACTCTTGTAAAAAGGGTTGGTAGTAAAAGGGTTGGTAGTATTGCGAACGTATCAGAGGAGGGTTCAACCCTACCTAGAGGTAGGCAAGCTACAAAATATGAACTCTTCATTTACGATCCTTTATCATATGTGGAAGTGGGCCTACTATCTATCGAGATGATATAGTGGAGTCTACCCGTTGAAACTCTTGTAAAAAGGGTTGGTAGTAAAAAGGGTTGGTAGTAAAAAGGGTTGGTAGTAAGGGCATAATGAATCGATTAGTAGTTGGAATAGGGATAATTTATTGGACGCGTTTGGTAGGACCGCTTACTTGAAGTAAACCTGGTGGGGAGAAGTGGCTACAGCTACCCAGAATGTAAAATAAGCTGAGAATTTTTTAAACTAATATCTCAAAGATGGATACAATTTTGTCTAATCTATTATGTACACTTTAAATGTATATATATATATATATATATATATATATATATATATATATATAATAAGTTTTCTTGTTTAATAATTTAAAACAACACAGGTTATTCAAATACTGGTTCAAATATTTGAATAACCTGTGTTGTTTTAAAATATATATATATATATATATATATATATATATATATATATATATATATATATATATATATATATATGATGAATAGTTACTATCTGGAGTACATCCGTTCATTCTGCAGTCCATAACATCGAAGTTCCGACGCTTCGCTAGAATCTCATCCAGCATTGACGAGGTGAACCCAACAACAGTTGAAGGTCTCGCTCTTCAACTATTGTTGGTTTCACCTCTTCAATGCTAGATGAGATTCTAGCGAAACGTCGGAACTGTGATTTTATTGACTGCAAAATGATCGGATTTACTCCAGATAATAACTATTCATCATATTTTTTCATCCGTGTAGGAATACAGGAAAACGTTATCAGCATATATATAAACATATATACATCCTGTTGGGATGATACATTAATAGGACAAACTATAGGAAAGCTACGATAATCTGTAACACGTAAAACTAAATTTCCAAAGTTGGCGCTTTTCATTAAAAACGTTATTCTGAATTGTTTTTTAAAACTTCTCTCAGTTATGTCTAATTCTTCTATTATTAACGTATTAGAAGCAGAGGTATCTTCATGTTATTGCTAACATCCGCCTCTAGCCACCGCATTTCGCTTTTACGTTGTTATTACATATTCATAATTCGGCCTAACAATCGTAAATTTCAAACCCGCTGTAAAAAAACAACGGTAAATCCGATTTCGCGAAAACCTCTTTAAAGAAAATCTTTGCTGAAAGACATAAATCCAATGGGAAACTGTTTTGATATTGTCAGTATGTCACACCTGGGCTTGTTGCGTCATCGGATCGCTAAGGCCTAATAAGGTGATGCGGTCAAACCAGTTTCGGCGAGTCCGCCTTCACAGCACAACATCCCACGATCGTTACAAAGGTTAGGAAATGTGTTGCCTTTGCAATTAGTAAATAATTTAGGGTCTTTACTTTTTAAAGGTTAAATCAGCGCCTACGCATTTAATAAAAAAAATATAACAACTTAAAGTACACTTCCGCAAATTTTATATAAAACTCCTCGTTCACACTTCAATTTCACCAAATGAAACTGTAGTTACTTATATCAAGTCCAAGCAAGATTATTCAATCACATTTATTTTACGCTTACACAAAAAACGTTTAGAGAACGATGCAAATACACGCATCTTGCAAAAATACCCCCCCCCAGTACGATGTTGAAATTGGAATTATTGTCCCACATAAAATTATGAAGGATTTGTTTTGAAACGTTCCAAAATTTGTACACTCATTTGTGGCGCCATCAGCTTTTAAACCAGTCTCACAATTTAAAATGGCTTATTTTGTAAAATTGAAAAATATTGTTATTTTTCATGGAAGAGAATTTATGAATTTTGCATATAGAAGAGTTTTAAACCCCCTTATTTTTTAAAATTTCCACTCATCTCATTTAAATATTTTTTGTGTCTCACAACGACTTGTTTGCTAAAATTCCTCATCTTTCCCATAGGAGATGTAAATACACAGATTTAATCCCAAAACATAAGCCTATTATGCAAAGTTATTTGTTATCATACACGCATTAAGATATGTTTCTCAATAACTCTGATCAGAAAGAAAATGTATAAATCATTGCAGAAACATTTTTACTCAATTTTAACAGAGGGAGTTGATGTCAAACATCAGGGTAGTTATGCAGACTGAAGCCAAATCGATATAAAATATAGTACTTCTGTGTAACCAATGCTTTATTAGTAAGTGGTTTCGACAATTCGATTTTCTTTACATTTCCAAAATAAACCAGCTGGAGGATGAAATGTGTACAGTTATTAAGGCGTTATAAATCTGGAGATTAACGAAACCAATTTAAGTGTTTTACAAAATAAGGCTAAAAATCGAAAATATAACATTTATAGAAGAGGCTCGTAACCGAAGAGCCGAAAAATTTACTGAATGTGTGTGCAGTTGTGAAAATGATATAAGATTGAATATACTGAAAAATACTGATATTTAAAATGTCTAAAAACATTTGGTTTATCACAACCTATTATATATAAAATTGAATTATAAATTGCATGATAGTCGAAAAACATTTATTTAATTAATAAATGGAATATACAAAACAGAACCGATGATTTAACAAACGAAAACTTTTTTTTAAAAATATTGAAATCAAATAGAAGACAAAGACAAAACGAAAAAGGGGGCGAGTAATTAACGTTAGCGGAAGGCGTTGGGTGGTGGCTAAATACCATCTTGGAGAAAGGTTTGAAAAAAGTTGTTCTCCAAAACCAAAATAGTGGTTCTTCATATTAATTGGACTTGTTCGAAATTTCTAATTATTATGAATATTAATTGTAATCGATTGTACTCAAATGAAAACTTGTTTGCATTTTTTTAGAGAATGATATCTAATGTATCACAGCAATTCTGACGATTTCTAACGCACTAGAAGTACGGGTAACATCTAGGCATCTCTAGAGGGATCACGAAATGTTTGTGTCACGAAAGTGATATAGTTCTAGCCACATAGCTAGACGGCTCGTTTGCGCATGCGCATCACGCTCCCTTCACTAAACAAGTACAGTCAGTAAGTCCAGTTCAGTCAGCATTACTGAGGACAACAGCAACTTTTAAGTTGAGTGGACTGTACAAGTGAACGTAGGGGAAGTATAGTGGGAGCGACTCGCACTACCGTTCCCCTACATGTCGAGCTATGTGGCGCGGACTATACTATGCGATGTCCCAATCTTTGCTGCCGCCAGTACCAGTGAATGGCTACTCTTTTACTTAGGGCTACTTTAATCACCCTTCCTCGTCCCTCTTTCTGCTTGGGGGATTAACGGCCACGCCTACTTACGAATCTGTGCTTCAGGTACGAGGCCTTAGATACCAAATCGTTCAATATATTCCAACCAGGTAGTTTCATGTCTCTAACTTAATACTATAGCCTATGTTACAATAGTCTCCTATTCGTCATACGCAACAATAGACATACTGACTGCCCGCCTTAAAAGCATAACAGGAAGCATCTAATTTATTCATATTTTTATCAGTTTATTTAATCCATTTTTGTTTGAAAAGAAACGAAAGAATTACTGCGAAATGGTTCGTACATTGTTTTTATCTAAGGGTAATAACAGACATAATGTGAAAAATCTTTTAATTAATGAGTTCCTGAAATCAGCGATCCGCTCTGCAACAATGTAAGAGTGGAAGTATGCAAACACACAAAACATTGTTTGTCACTTTAATCCATTTCTTTATTAGGAAATTATAAGATTTTTAATTGGCCACCACTTTCTATACGAAAGCAAATATTATTCCGTTCTTGAAGACAAGTTAGCGTAAAGAATAAGTCTTTGTCAAACATGTAAATGTAAGACACGTTCGCCATTGTTTTACAACAATAGTTGAGAAAGTCAGCGTCGGTTTTGATAAGGAGGAGAGGCGAGTTTTGCATCCAATGGGGTCCAGTACACAGACGGCCGTTGCTTCGAGAATTTTAAGTAGCAAGTTCAACTAGTTTCAGATAGAAGAAAACCACAGGTGATTTTTACGAAGAACTTAGAGAAACGTTAAGTAAAATTCAGTTGAAGCAACAAATAATTATTGAAAGAAGCGAAGTGAATATTTACATTTATAAAGACGAACGACATAATTAAATTATTTTGGTAGAAATTATTCCACAGGAAATTCCAAAATTGAGAGGTTTTTAACAGCACTCTATAAATTATTTGAAAACGGTATATTTTTCTCGACGTAAATTTTAGCGCAAACAAATGCAAATTAAATAGTGATTTGGTACGAAGAACAAGCTTGTCCAGCTTTATTTTAAACTGTGTTTAATTGCAACAGACCGAGAGGAGAACGTTTCGACTAAATTGCATTTGTATTTCTGAGCTTTTAACGACAACTTGAACGTTCTATCATCGTAGCTTTAATGTCCATTTAGTTGAAGAAAATCTTCAACAAAGCTTCTTCTGTATATTTTAGTATTAATTATTTTGCTATATAAAAATTGCCTACCTAGAAATGATATATACTTTTCAAAGATATTACTTTTCAACATTCGCACGTCTAGCATTGCAGACAATTTAATAAGATATCTTTGTAAGGTGTAATATTTTGGGGACTGAACAAAATCGTTGACCCAACAATAGCTTTTAGCCAAAGCAGAGTTTTAAAACATATATTTACTCACGAATCGTTAAAACAAATTCAGAAAACTAGATTTAAAAAATTTTCTTATTTTAAAATTCGTTTTCATCGCGTGCCAAACCGTTATCGGAAATTAAGGATTCTTTAGCTGTGACCTTATTCACTGTAGTTCTCTTGGAAAACAAAACTCTTAGACTCTTCAACCAGATACACTTCTTCCTTGCCTTCTCTTACCTCTACTCTCTCCCAGTGGGATAAGCTGGAGGGAAAATCCAAATCCCTGTTAGTTCCACATTTGCCCAAAGCGTAGTCAAGCTTCATCAAGTACTCACAGCTCTGTATTCTTGTTCAGCATTTACAATCAGACCTCAAAACCTTCCAATGATTTCTGTTAGCTTCTATGGCTGTAGTACTCATAGTAATGGAAGATATGGCTGCAATCTTAATATCAAGATGTTGATAGCAGTGAAGATGTTAAGCCTTATAAATTGTTTTTTAATGATTTAAAGATTGTGTCAACAATATAATTAAATTATGTAAAAAAATAATTTTAATTAATAAGATGATTTTATTAGAAGTAAAATTCATAAATCATTATTATTTAAATTCAATAACTTTACGTTTCAAATTTAAATTTATAAATTTAAATTTAAAATGTTTAAATTTAAACAATCAAAACGGACTTGAAATTTTCAAAAACAACGCCACTTATCAATATTTTCTCCCAATCACTTGAAAAATATTCGTCAAGGACAAACAACAATAATATACAAAAAGTAATAAAAATAATATATACGTTTTAAAATGTACTTGCCTCTAACAGCACTTGCTTTGATTTTTAACGAGGGCTTTTCCGGACATCTGGTCCATTGCCAACTCAAACCGCCAATACTAAAAAAATCAGTTGCATTTAGAATTACTACAAAGGGACACATGTCCCGAAACTTCCGTATTCATTAAAAATCAAAGTTAATACTACTTTATAATACGTTTGTCTATATTATGAAGTGTATAAGTGCATTTTAACTGAAATTCAAGATGGAAACAAACTTAAGATGTCAGGTTCATTATAGTCATCTTAAGATAAAAATGGCAATTACTCAACTAAACAATTATAGTCTGTAATCTCTATCAAACATTTTAAAAAAATAATCTGGTGAAAAACCGACAATAGCCTGTTAATGTGCGATAACATTCAAATTGTTTATAATAATTAATTATGATGTCTCTGGTATTGTTCTTCTTGTCTTTTTACGTAGTTTACAAATAATCGATAGAAATTTTAAAATTATGATTAGGGTAAAAATATTATTAACTTTTTCATAAAGTAGAGATGCTAGTACATAACTCATTGAGGAAACAGTTGGGAACGGCTTCGAGCGATAAGGCACGTCCGGGCCAACCCAGGTAGTCGAACGGTCAGAAGACAGGTTACATACGACTAATTTATACTATTAAAACATTATAAGATCAAATATAAAAATTCAGTCTTGAGATTGACCGGCATAAGGGAGAACTTGAATGAAAAATTCAGTCTTGAGATTGGCCGGCATAAGGGAGAACTTGAATGAAAAATTCAGTCTTGAGATTGGCCGGCATAAGGGAGAACTTGAATGAAAAATTCAGTCTTGAGATTGGCCGGTATAAGGGAGAACTTGAATGAAAAATTCAGTCTTGAGATTGGCCGGCATAAGGGAGAACTTGAATGAAAAATTCAGTCTTGAGATTGGCCGGTATAAGGGAGAACTTGAATGAAAAATTCAGTCTTGAGATTGGCCGGCATAAGGGAGAACTTGAATGAAAAATTCAGTCTTGAGATTGGCCGGTATAAGGGAGAACTTGAATGAAAAATTCAGTCTTGAGATTGGCCGGTATAAAAGAGAACTTGAATGAAAAATTCAGTCTTGAGATTGGCCGGTATAAGGGAGAACTTGAATGAAAAATTCAGTCTTGAGATTGGCCGGTATAAGGGAGAACTTGAATGAAAAATTCAGTCTTGAGATTGGCCGGTATAAGGGAGAACTTGAATGAAAAATTCAGTCTTGAGATTGGTCGGTATAAGGGAGAACTTGAATGAAAAATTCAGTCTTGAGATTGGCCGGTATAAGGGAGAACTTGAATGAAAAATTCAGTCTTGAGATTGGCCGGTATAAGGGAGAACTTGAATGAAAAATTCAGTCTTGAGATTGACCGGCATAAGGGAGAACTTGAATGAAAAATTCAGTCTTGAGATTGGCCGGCATAAGGGAGAACTTGAATGAAAAATTCAGTCTTGAGATTGGCCGGCATAAGGGAGAACTTGAATGAAAAATTCAGTCTTGAGATTGGCCGGTATAAGGGAGAACTTGAATGAAAAATTCAGTCTTGAGATTGGCCGGCATAAGGGAGAACTTGAATGAAAAATTCAGTCTTGAGATTGGCCGGTATAAGGGAGAACTTGAATGAAAAATTCAGTCTTGAGATTGGCCGGCATAAGGGAGAACTTGAATGAAAAATTCAGTCTTGAGATTGGCCGGTATAAGGGAGAACTTGAATGAAAAATTCAGTCTTGAGATTGGCCGGTATAAGGGAGAACTTGAATGAAAAATTCAGTCTTGAGATTGGCCGGTATAAGGGAGAACTTGAATGAAAAATTCAGTCTTGAGATTGGCCGGTATAAGGGAGAACTTGAATGAAAAATTCAGTCTTGAGATTGGCCGGTATAAGGGAGAACTTGAATGAAAAATTCAGTCTTGAGATTGGCCGGTATAAGGGAGAACTTGAATGAAAAATTCAGTCTTGAGATTGGTCGGTATAAGGGAGAACTTGAATGAAAAATTCAGTCTTGAGATTGGCCGGTATAAGGGAGAACTTGAATGAAAAATTCAGTCTTGAGATTGGCCGGTATAAGGGAGAACTTGAATGAAAAATTCAGTCTTGAGATTGGCCGGTATAAGGGAGAACTTGAATGAAAAATTCAGTCTTGAGATTGGCCGGTATAAGGGAGAACTTGAATGAAAAATTCAGTCTTGAGATTGGCCGGTATAAGGGAGAACTTGAATGAAAAATTCAGTCTTGAGATTGGCCGGCATAAGGGAGAACTTGAATGAAAAATGTACTTAATAGATTAAGTTAATAAAAGTTCAAAACTTTATCGATAAAAAAATAATAATTTAACACATTCAGCTGTACTTGGTTCTTAAAAAGTGTCAGACAAGCCTAAAAACGTTTTCATTCCAACAACTAATTGGAATAAAAATATGTCATTTACTGTCATTATGAAGAATCAATTTTAGTAAGATGTATTGCAATACAAATTAGTATTTGTATTAAATGGTAAATAGTACTTAATAATATCATTTTGTATGAAACCACTATTTATTACTTAATTTGTTCACGCTTATATCTATGAATGTATGGGAAACACATTTGAAAGTGATTTAAATATAACCTTTAAATGAAGACGAACACACCTGTCAGAGTTTTTGGGACTTCTCACAGGAAATGTTGTTTTGACGGAATAGTTTTTTCTCTATCTCAAAACTGCTATAGACTTGTTTAAAGTATAATTAAATAATAAAAATATATACAACTCACAAATATACAATTTTTTATTTCAAACGCGTTTCGACGACTACTTTGTCATCATCTTCAGTGAAAATACACCAATGAAATTAACTAAAAAATATATATATATTAAACATAACCTATAAAGTTTTAGCAAAGGTAAAAACAAAAGTGAAAATCAGATCTGGGCATTGTCAAATTTATAGCCACAGCTACTAATATAATTACATTAAAATAACATATGTTACTTATAAATATTTAATTTTGATGAGCCTATATAGCTGGTAAAACGTTTTTATCAGGAAAACATTTTTACTTTTAAAAAATGTGATAAATTTTAATGAATTAGATGCATGGGAAACTTTATATATAAATAGAAATAAAGATAAAATTGTTAATAATGAATTAGGACCAATTCAAAATTCAATATTATTTTAAATTTATTAATTGTTAAATACTATCTTTTTTAAATTTTTTAAATTATTTAAATAATTTTGTTATTATTACGTTTTACCAGCTATATAGGCTCATCAAAATTAAATATTTATAATTAACATATGTTATTTTAATGTAATTATATTAGTAGCTGTGGCTATAAATTTGACAATGCCCAGATCTGATTTTCACTTTTGTTTTTACCTTTGCTAAAACTTTATAGGTTATGTTTAATAAATATATATTTTTTAGTTAATTTCATTTGTGTATTTTCACTGAAGATGACGACAAAGTAGTCGTCGAAACGCGTTTGAAATAAAAAATTGTATATTTGTGAGTTGTATATATTTTTATTATTTAATTATAACTTTCACTCACAAGCCAGCTCGAATATTATTTATTTGTTTAAAGTAGTTTTCACTTAAGGAATCGTAAGTAAACGTAAATAAGTAAAGGTATTTGTAATTGCTACCAGGGTAACATGCCTACTAAATTTGTGATGAATTCTAACCTGGGAGTCATCCAATCATACATAAAGACAACTACAACGGTGTAAGACATCAAAGCCATGTTAATACAAATTGTAAAATGTTTTCTACTAACACACTCCATAGATTTCTGAAGGTCATGCGGGGGCTAGTCGAGATCGCTGACGTCACGAGGAGGGAGTCTTTGAAGTGTGTGCTTAGACCTAAGTGACCAACGCTACTGTCTACTGACAAACAACTAGACGCTGACGCCGCACTACGAAGCCTAGTCTGTCGCCCGCAACCATGCGTATGCTCAACATTAATCTGTTACAGGGTTGGAGCCTAGTTGTCAGCCATAGCTGCCGACCTTTAAACGGAAACTTGTACGACACTCAGTCACTCAAAATCCACACCTCACTAAAATCCGTCCAATCAACAGCAAATAAAAAAGAAAATAATAAATTTTAAAAAAATATTATACTAAGCTCAACACCAAACAACCACGTACAAAATTTAAATGTAAATGACCTCACAAATGCCTATAAAGCAATCAGCCAACAAAGCACACAGAAAACTATAAAGTCAATACATTAATATCATATTGCTGTAAATGAGATGTTTCAGAAACGGCGTCATGGGAGCGAGACTGAGAGCTCCGTCAAACAAACCAAGGACTCGGTCACTCACTAATAAGATGCAATGCACCCTATAACACTGGCCCTCAAAACCTCTCCTGTAAGGTTTCCGCATGATATGTCGTAATGTTTCCTGTAAAACTCCTTACTTGTGCAGTTTTTCATCCTGCTCTTGCAGCATAATTACGTTCTTTTTGCAGTTTTGGGGCGATCAGCCTGAGAAGGTAGGATCGACAAGGATTACCAGCATAGGTGGAGACAATCTTCCTGGTAGAAGGGGATTATGACGTCACATCTGCAACGCTTCATTGCTGAAGTAGACCTGTTCTCTGACGGGATCAAAGCAGGGCGAAGAAAGGACATTGTGTTCACCTGGTACTGAGTGTAGAGGATCTGTTTAACCGCATCTCCAGGGTCGTGTACTTACGTAAATCTGCAACAGCCGGAGTAAAGGGAGATATATACCCACTACCTGGTCCTTCTGTTTCCTCTCACTATTCATAATGTACTATACTTTGATTTAAAGTAGAATAGGTATGGGTCTGTAGCAGGGAAGGGGTGCGGTGTTGTCAGTCCGAACGCAGTGACTCTCAACCAGCCATCGCCAGCGGCAGAACGAAGCAAGCTACTGTCGGAGTAAAGGGAGATATCTACCCCCTACCTGGACCTTCTGTTTCCTCTCACTATTCATAATGTACTATACTTTGATTTAAAGTAGAATAGGATTGGGTCTATGGCAAGGTAGGGATGCGGTGTTGTCAGTTCGATCGCAGTGACTCACAACCCGCCATCGCCAGCGGCGAACGAAGCAAGCTACACCACTAGTAAAGCACTCCACCACAGCTACGATGAAACTGATCGATGAACGGAAGATTAACGTCGAATTGGCAACAAGGCTCACCCTCGCAGCAAGATGTGAACTTCCTATTCGCTCAGATGGCGGTATCCCCCACTCCCTCTGGCCATTTTCACCCACGTAGAATCCTATTCTGTTTTAAATCAAACTATAGAAGAGCATTCAGCTTTGTATTATCGCCCAACATGATTCCGTATTTTAAGATGGGAGAACTAACAAGCGGTTGCCAAGAAGCCTCACAGCGATCTATCACTACGATGCTTTACATCCGTTTACGGAGCTGAGCAGGGTGCATGAAATAAAAAAACTCGAAACAATCTTCCGACTGTTGTGACAAAATGGGACGCAAGAGACTAAAACTATCCAGAAAAGCAAACAACAAGATTTTGCAATATTTTAAGTCAGACAATGCTATTGAATACAGAGTTACAAGTTGGCTTTTATGACGTACTAAATTTCCCCAATTGAAGCGGAATCCCAAAACAGGCGGTAAAATAGATGTTCACAAAATAGTTATTTATATTACGCTTCGGCATCACAATAACAATTAACAAATCCTATTCTCACATGTTACAACGCAATAACTCACGAGAAAGGTTTTGATGAATTATGTACAGAATACATGTTCCATTGAACGATACAAAAATAAATCCGGATAGTCAAGTAATAAAGTTTTGATTGTCTTAGAGCGGTGTGGGGAGAGTGGCGCCGTAAAGATGTAAAGTTACAGCAATAAGCATTCCAATATGTCTCCCCCAACCCCGTCTATACGTAGTATATCTTGCAAAGGGGGGAACGAGGACAAAATAGAGATCGGTTAGACACATAAATTTACATACATTCTAAGTCAGAGAATAATGTTTGCCTTCGAGATCCAGATAGGAGATTATACCCGCGTGATTTTGATTCCGAGTTGTAGGCCTACCCTGTGAGATATCTGTACGCTGCGTCCCCAGCTTCATGAACGGGAATGTATTTTCACTTGTAAATTAACTTCGCTTCTGGAACAGAAATGCGTAGAAACTATGCAAAATTATTATTTATTTATTGCGGCTAGGACAATGAAAGAGCATTGAAATATTTATTTTCTTCTACTTCATTTCTACCCCAAATGTCTTTCATTCTTCCAAGCTGAAGTGCTTTTATCATTCTATTTATTGTTGCTGAGTTTTTCCTTTCCTCCAAAAATAACATGCAATTTTCTAAAAGCGTTTTCTAAATTATTCACTATTTAGAGTTCCTGTAGTGTAAATTTTAGGTTTCTGGTGTTTTCTAATTTGTTCTCTTACCTTTCCCCCTTCTTTGTACAACCACTAAAATACTTACTTGTTATCATGGTTCGTAAAATTAAAAAAAAAAATTATATCAATGGTTTTCTACTTCTTCATAAATTTCTTAAATTTCATAAATTTTAATTTTATTCTCGCAGTGCTTTCGATTTTAATAAAACTTTCTAGATTTAGTACAGATTTCCCTGCCTTACAGAATCGCCGGTTTATCGTTGATCGTAGCATTGATGAGCAGGATTTTTGTTATAAATATTCATTTACACGAGATTAGTATACAAAGGTACAAAATTATAATATGAGGCATAATTTCTTGATTTTCATTTAAAAATTCAAGAAATGACTTATATTGAAGGACTGTAGAACATTCTAAGCAACAAAACACGTGCCGCGGTGAGATAAAAGACCTGTACTTTAGGCTTTTACAGGACATCAATGGCAGACATCGGAAGAAATCTTGTTTGCCTTGACTCTGTTTCTACCTGAGGATAGAATTAGTGCACATAAGTGCGCCTAACAAGACACCACTAACACAAATAACTTACTATATTACGCTTGAAACATTTACTATTTCTTGAACTTTGTAGTCCATTACTTTCGGTGAATCTTATCAATCACTTAAACAATACTTTATGACTATCCGAACTTTAAATTTAGTAAATTTGTTAAAACTTACTGAGACAGAACGTTTTCGATCGATATGTGGCGATCTTCATCAGCGTCTTCTGCTTGGAGATGTCGGGACAAGCGGTGACGGTTTTAAAGGTAGGTTTTCGATAGTATCAAAGAGATTTACTATTTACTAATCGAACAAAATCTACTAATTAAGCACTGGCAATGAGTGTTTTACTAATTACAAAACTGACCGTAGTGACAAAATGCAAAGAAAACTGGTTGTGAGAATTGGTAAAAGAAGACATTAATAGAAGAAGACATACAATAGCCTACAATACAGGAAATATTTAGTGTAAATGTGGAGGTACCCTGGGTTTTATTAGTACAGATTTCGCTTAAAACTCTAGTAATTAGTATCAATATTTTCAAATACTAATACATACAGATGCAAATTACATATATTTAGGCTACACTATACAAATACAATTAAATAAAAAACTGAAAAATTATACTAAAATAAAGTTACAATGTTTACACCTTTCATGAGATTGACGGATTAAATCTATGACTATTGACCATAAACTGTAACTATTGTATATTAGCCACTGATGATGGCAACATGGTTGCTGAAACATGTTTACTTTAGTATTTTTATTCTAACGGGCAAGACCCCAACCGCAATTCATTACATTGGGCTTGAAAGTACCGTCACCGGCTCACGAGAATAGCCTTGGTGTAGAGTCACGCTCGGTTTTCAGTTCTGCGCATGCGCTGACGATGTATTCCTGACTTACAAACAAAACCTAGCTAGTAGTTATATTTTAGTAAGTAATATAACTATTTACAGGTAGGTAAAAGTATTAATTTTATTAAGTAAAGGCGTACAAAATAAATTATATATCATCTCGTTTCTGCATTGCAATTTTCTGTAAATCTTACGTTCGATTTTAGAAATGTTTTTGGGAATGACCTGAATTGGGCCAGGGCTCTTCTCGTTCCCCGGTGACAAGTCCTTTCACGCTGAACAGTACACCGTCTAGTAGAGCCTAAATGCTAGAACCTTCTAGAAGTAAGCGAATAGAAATTCCTAGAAATTGCTAGAATCGGCAAGTCGATATATCAAGTTTTTATTAAACGTGATGGAGGAGTGTTTGAAATGTAGTGAAGAGTGTAGAAGCTTTAGTAACAGAGAGACAGTATTAGTGCGTGTTCAGTGTAAATAGACTGTTACTAACTTAATAGCTATTAGTAGACCTTATTAAAATGGTGTTTGCACGCTGTGTCACTAATAGTAACCATGAACGTTTGTGAATTGATAAATAATTATTTAGTTTAGAATTGCCTTATAAATTATTGAACACCGCGAGATCATAACAATAAGTAAAATTTAGTGTATTTACATAAGTAAAACACTGCTTTTCGCCAGCTATATTGCCAGCATTATGAAGGGCTTCAGCTCGTTAACGTATCCTCTTAAAAACCAAATTTCAATTGTACCTATTATATTATAAAATATCTACCTAACTGGTGATTATTTACGTTATATCGTATCCGTGACTTGGTTTTCACTGTATAGGTCATTATTGTTACGTAATTGTTATTAATCTCTTGAGCGACAGTTATAACATCACATATACAATAATCTTACCTTAATCTCTCAGTATCTTGACGTCTTAACGCCAGGGTTGAGGTTCTGATTGACTGCTGTGGGACTTGGTTTTCACTGTATAGGTCATTATTGTTACGTAATTGTTATTAATCTCTTGAGCGACAGTTATAACATCACATATACAATAATCTTACCTTAATCTCTCAGTATCTTGACGTCTTAACGCCAGGGTTGAGGTTCTGATTGACTGCTGTGGGACTTGGTTTTCACTGTATAGGTCATTATTGTTACGTAATTGTTATTAATCTCTTGAGCGGCAGCTATAACATCACATATACAATAATCTTACCTTAATCTCTCAGTATCTTGACGTCTTAACGCCAGGATTAAGGTTCTGATTGACTGCTGTGGGACTTGGTTTTCACTGTATAGGTCATTATTGTTACGTAATTGTTATTAATCTCTTGAGCGACAGTTATAACATCACATATACAATAATCTTAACTTAATCTCTCAGTATCTTGACGTCTTAACGCCAGGATTAAGGTTCTGATTGACTGCTGTGGGACTTGGTTTTCACTGTATAGGTCATTATTGTTACGTAATTGTTATTAATCTCTTGAGCGACAGTTATAACATCACATATACAATAATCTTACCTTAATCTCTCAGTATCTTGACGTCTTAACGCCAGGATTAAGGTTCTGATTGACTGCTGTGGGACTTGGTTTTCACTGTATAGGTCATTATTGTTACGTAATTGTTATTAATCTCTTGAGCGACAGTTATAACATCACATATACAATAATCTTACCTTAATCACTCGGTATCTTGACGTCTTAACGCCAGGATTAAGGTTCTGATTGACTGCTGTGGGACTTGGTTTTCACTGTATAGGTCATTATTGTTACGTAATTGTTATTAATCTCTTGAGCGACAGTTATAACATTACAGGTACAATAATCTTACCTTAATCACTCGGTATCTTGACGTCTTAACGCCAGGATTGAGGTTCTGATTGACTGCTGTGGGACTTGGTTTTCACTGTATAGGTCATTATTGTTACGTAATTGTTATTAATCTCTTGAGCGGCAGCTATAACATCACATATACAATAATCTTACCTTAATCTCTCAGTATCTTGACGTCTTAACGCCAGGATTAAGGTTCTGATTGACTGCTGTGGGACTTGGTTTTCACTGTATAGGTCATTATTGTTACGTAATTGTTATTAATCTCTTGAGCGACAGTTATAACATCACATATACAATAATCTTACCTTAATCTCTCAGTATCTTGACGTCTTAACGCCAGGATTAAGGTTCTGATTGACTGCTGTGGGACTTGGTTTTCACTGTATAGGTCATTATTGTTACGTAATTGTTATTAATCTCTTGAGCGACAGTTATAACATCACATATACAATAATCTTACCTTAATCTCTCAGTATCTTGACGTCTTAACGCCAGGATTAAGGTTCTGATTGACTGCTGTGGGACTTGGTTTTCACTGTATAGGTCATTATTGTTACGTAATTGTTATTAATCTCTTGAGCGACAGTTATAACATTACAGGTACAATAATCTTACCTTAATCACTCGGTATCTTGACGTCTTAACGCCAGGATTAAGGTTCTGATTGACTGCTGTGGGACTTGGTTTTCACTGTATAGGTCATTATTGTTACGTAATTGTTATTAATCTCTTGAGCGACAGTTATAACATCACATATACAATAATCTTACCTTAATCTCTCAGTATCTTGACGTCTTAACGCCAGGATTAAGGTTCTGATTGACTGCTGTGGGACTTGGTTTTCACTGTATAGGTCATTATTGTTACGTAATTGTTATTAATCTCTTGAGCGACAGTTATAACATCACATATACAATAATCTTACCTTAATCTCTCAGTATCTTGACGTCTTAACGCCAGGATTAAGGTTCTGATTGACTGCTGTGGGACTTGGTTTTCACTGTATAGGTCATTATTGTTACGTAATTGTTATTAATCTCTTGAGCGACAGTTATAACATTACAGGTACAATAATCTTACCTTAATCACTCGGTATCTTGACGTCTTAACGCCAGGATTGAGGTTCTGATTGACTGCTGTGGGACTTGGTTTTCACTGTATAGGTCATTATTGTTACGTAATTGTTATTAATCTCTTGAGCGGCAGCTATAACATCACATATACAATAATCTTACCTTAATCTCTCAGTATCTTGACGTCTTAACGCCAGGATTAAGGTTCTGATTGACTGCTGTGGGACTTGGTTTTCACTGTATAGGTCATTATTGTTACGTAATTGTTATTAATCTCTTGAGCGGCAGCTATAACATCACATATACAATAATCTTACCTTAATCTCTCAGTATCTTGACGTCTTAACGCCAGGATTAAGGTTCTGATTGACTGCTGTGGGACTTGGTTTTCACTGTATAGGTCATTATTGTTACGTAATTGTTATTAATCTCTTGAGCGACAGTTATAACATCACATATACAATAATCTTACCTTAATCTCTCAGTATCTTGACGTCTTAACGCCAGGATTAAGGTTCTGATTGACTGCTGTGGGACTTGGTTTTCACTGTATAGGTCATTATTGTTACGTAATTGTTATTAATCTCTTGAGCGACAGTTATAACATCACATATACAATAATCTTACCTTAATCTCTCAGTATCTTGACGTCTTAACGCCAGGATTAAGGTTCTGATTGACTGCTGTGGGACTTGGTTTTCACTGTATAGGTCATTATTGTTACGTAATTGTTATTAATCTCTTGAGCGACAGTTATAACATTACAGGTACAATAATCTTACCTTAATCACTCGGTATCTTGACGTCTTAACGCCAGGATTAAGGTTCTGATTGACTGCTGTGGGACTTGGTTTTCACTGTATAGGTCATTATTGTTACGTAATTGTTATTAATCTCTTGAGCGACAGTTATAACATCACATATACAATAATCTTACCTTAATCTCTCAGTATCTTGACGTCTTAACGCCAGGATTAAGGTTCTGATTGACTGCTGTGGGACTTGGTTTTCACTGTATAGGTCATTATTGTTACGTAATTGTTATTAATCTCTTGAGCGACAGTTATAACATCACATATACAATAATCTTACCTTAATCTCTCAGTATCTTGACGTCTTAACGCCAGGATTAAGGTTCTGATTGACTGCTGTGGGACTTGGTTTTCACTGTATAGGTCATTATTGTTACGTAATTGTTATTAATCTCTTGAGCGACAGTTATAACATTACAGGTACAATAATCTTACCTTAATCACTCGGTATCTTGACGTCTTAACGCCAGGATTGAGGTTCTGATTGACTGCTGTGGGACTTGGTTTTCACTGTATAGGTCATTATTGTTACGTAATTGTTATTAATCTCTTGAGCGGCAGCTATAACATCACATATACAATAATCTTACCTTAATCTCTCAGTATCTTGACGTCTTAACGCCAGGATTAAGGTTCTGATTGACTGCTGTGGGACTTGGTTTTCACTGTATAGGTCATTATTGTTACGTAATTGTTATTAATCTCTTGAGCGACAGTTATAACATCACATATACAATAATCTTACCTTAATCTCTCAGTATCTTGACGTCTTAACGCCAGGATTAAGGTTCTGATTGACTGCTGTGGGACTTGGTTTTCACTGTATAGGTCATTATTGTTACGTAATTGTTATTAATCTCTTGAGCGACAGTTATAACATCACATATACAATAATCTTACCTTAATCTCTCAGTATCTTGACGTCTTAACGCCAGGATTAAGGTTCTGATTGACTGCTGTGGGACTTGGTTTTCACTGTATAGGTCATTATTGTTACGTAATTGTTATTAATCTCTTGAGCGACAGTTATAACATTACAGGTACAATAATCTTACCTTAATCACTCGGTATCTTGACGTCTTAACGCCAGGATTAAGGTTCTGATTGACTGCTGTGGGACTTGGTTTTCACTGTATAGGTCATTATTGTTACGTAATTGTTATTAATCTCTTGAGCGACAGTTATAACATCACATATACAATAATCTTACCTTAATCTCTCAGTATCTTGACGTCTTAACGCCAGGATTAAGGTTCTGATTGACTGCTGTGGGACTTGGTTTTCACTGTATAGGTCATTATTGTTACGTAATTGTTATTAATCTCTTGAGCGACAGTTATAACATCACATATACAATAATCTTACCTTAATCTCTCAGTATCTTGACGTCTTAACGCCAGGATTAAGGTTCTGATTGACTGCTGTGGGACTTGGTTTTCACTGTATAGGTCATTATTGTTACGTAATTGTTATTAATCTCTTGAGCGACAGTTATAACATTACAGGTACAATAATCTTACCTTAATCACTCGGTATCTTGACGTCTTAACGCCAGGATTAAGGTTCTGATTGACTGCTGTGGGACTTGGTTTTCACTGTATAGGTCATTATTGTTACGTAATTGTTATTAATCTCTTGAGCGACAGTTATAACATCACATATACAATAATCTTACCTTAATCACTCGGTATCTTGACGTCTTAACGCCAGGATTGAGGTTCTGATTGACTGCTGTGGGACTTGGTTTTCACTGTATAGGTCATTATTGTTACGTAATTGTTATTAATCTCTTGAGCGACAGTTATAACATCACATATACAATAATCTTACCTTAATCTCTCAGTATCTTGACGTCTTAACGCCAGGATTAAGGTTCTGATTGACTGCTGTGGGACTTGGTTTTCACTGTATAGGTCATTATTGTTACGTAATTGTTATTAATCTCTTGAGCGACAGTTATAACATCACATATACAATAATCTTACCTTAATCTCTCAGTATCTTGACGTCTTAACGCCAGGATTAAGGTTCTGATTGACTGCTGTGGGACTTGGTTTTCACTGTATAGGTCATTATTGTTACGTAATTGTTATTAATCTCTTGAGCGACAGTTATAACATCACATATACAATAATCTTACCTTAATCACTCGGTATCTTGACGTCTTAACGCCAGGATTGAGGTTCTGATTGACTGCTGTGGGACTTGGTTTTCACTGTATAGGTCATTATTGTTACGTAATTGTTATTAATCTCTTGAGCGACAGTTATAACATTACAGGTACAATAATCTTACCTTAATCACTCGGTATCTTGACGTCTTAACGCCAGGATTGAGGTTCTGATTGACTGCTGTGGGACTTGGTTTTCACTGTATAGGTCATTATTGTTACGTAATTGTTATTAATCTCTTGAGCGACAGTTATAACATCACATATACAATAATCTTACCTTAATCTCTCAGTATCTTGACGTCTTAACGCCAGGATTAAGGTTCTGATTGACTGCTGTGGGACTTGGTTTTCACTGTATAGGTCATTATTGTTACGTAATTGTTATTAATCTCTTGAGCGACAGTTATAACATCACATATACAATAATCTTACCTTAATCACTCGGTATCTTGACGTCTTAACGCCAGGATTGAGGTTCTGATTGACTGCTGTGGGACTTGGTTTTCACTGTATAGGTCATTATTGTTACGTAATTGTTATTAATCTCTTGAGCGACAGTTATAACATTACAGGTACAATAATCTTACCTTAATCACTCGGTATCTTGACGTCTTAACGCCAGGATTGAGGTTCTGATTGACTGCTGTGGGACTTGGTTTTCACTGTATAGGTCATTATTGTTACGTAATTGTTATTAATCTCTTGAGCGACAGTTATAACATCACATATACAATAATCTTACCTTAATCACTCGGTATCTTGACGTCTTAACGCCAGGATTAAGGTTCTGATTGACTGCTGTGGGACTTGGTTTTCACTGTATAGGTCATTATTGTTACGTAATTGTTATTAATCTCTTGAGCGACAGTTATAACATTACAGGTACAATAATCTTACCTTAATCACTCGGTATCTTGACGTCTTAACGCCAGGATTGAGGTTCTGATTGACTGCTGTGGGACTTGGTTTTCACTGTATAGGTCATTATTGTTACGTAATTGTTATTAATCTCTTGAGCGACAGTTATAACATCACATATACTATAATCTTACCTTAATCTCTCAGTATCTTGACGTCTTAACGCCAGGGTTGAGGTTCTGATTGACTGCTGTGGAAAGTGATTCATGGTACTAAATACTTGTACACAGAACATCAATTTAAAAATACTTCTTATTTAATAATTTGTAATAAATAATTAACGAACGCAATAAATGGACAATGGTGACAGTAAGCATTAGTAATATTTTCTTATGATATTACTTTAAATTTAACAGTCTGGCCTGACTCATAAGCCTTCCAGAACCTTTATATCGCTTTAATATTGGTTGACGAAAGATTTTTTAATTATTATAATGGTTATAGTTACACTAAAACCTATTGTCCATTAAATGCGAATCAAGTTTTCTGAATCTTCATCTTTTATTAAATGAATTGAATTAGTCAGTAATTTGTAAATTTATGATGATTAGTTAATTATTTAGTTTACTGATGTTCATAAATCTCTAATATATTGTAAATTAATAAATGTCTTTCAATATATTTAGAATTTATTTATAACAAATCTCTTGTACTTATAGTTAGTGCGTTACGTGGCCAAGGATGGGTCCCCCCTTCGTTACTTCTTTATACCGGTTCGGATCCACTGTCGGCTCCCGATGCGTGGGTCTTAAAACTTCACTTCAGCCACTTCGTTGCATAATCAATGATTAATAATTTATTCCTTAGTCGCATTACCAGCATTTACATATTTAAATTTTATTTAATTATTCACATTTATTAATTAATTTGAATAGAAACACTTACATGCTTTCTATATCCACTCCGCGTATCTCTTTCCGGATTCCGACCTTGCAATCTTACTGACTTCATTACGTAATTACCTCCGGAGTCTCAGAATTCTCTGCCTTTCCGTTGCCCCGATTTGGTATTTATTTGAAAACTCGAACCAATACGATCGTCCTATAATTATTTCCATCCAATAGCATTCTTCATTACAACCACTTAAACCTTCAGGTTATTCACTACGTACTCCGAACCTACGCATGGCTATTCATGATACGTTGACTCTAAACAGTTGTTACTTGAAATATTATTTCTAAAGGCAGATATTTCTTTCGTTATCTTTCTCTATTTCTTGCCTCTTTAATGAGAGAGAGAGAGAGAGAGAGAGAGAGAGAGAGAGAGAGAAGACACAAAATATAAAGCTGACTTTTAGGTGGCAGAATCAGTGCCGTGACATAGTCCCCTTTAAACATCCACCAAGAACATATCTCCAACGAACATTAACAAACTGATCACATTCACAGACTATGAGCTTAACTGTGATGGCCCATATAGATAGTGGTCGAAGAGCTGACATAAAGAGCGGATTCACAAAGAGTGTCTGATGCGAAGACAAGAATAAGTAGCGAGATGTAGCAAGAGACTTGCCCATCTGATACACAGTGACCAACTGAGTGGTGGGGGAGCTCGCAAACCTAGTGATTGTCGATCCTTGCTGCAATACCTACCGGTTCGTTACAACCACTGTGTCTTGACACAGCTGCATTACTTTCAACTCCACTAGTCGGAGATATCCCCTATTACGTATCTCAATATCGTTAGTAGAAACCACCACATCCTCTCTGCGGCTCGAACTAATAGATGACCCGCTTGGTAGGACGGTATCCTTGATTTCCTCAGGTTATAGTCCATAGTCGCCCATGTAAAGAAGAGTGCGCTACTATAACTTGATTTAAAGTAGAATAGGAATGGGTCTGTGGCAGGATAGGGATGCGGTGTTGTCAGTTTGAAACGCTGTGACTCTCAACCCGCCATCACCATCGGCAGAACGAAGCAAGCTATAGCACTAGTAAATTACTCCACGAACGGAAGTTTAACGTCGAATTGGCAACAAGGCTTACTCACGCAGCAAGATGTGAACCTCCTATTCGCTCATATGGCGGTATCCCCCACTCCCTCTGGCCAATTTCACCTATGTAGAATCCTATTCTGTTTTAAATCAAACTCTAACTGGTTCATCTAGTTTTATCTTTCTGGGTATTCCACCAAACAGAATGATATTTGGGACAAGATATCTCCATCGTATAATGCAGTACAGTTATAAAATCACTAATAAACTCCGTAATGTATTAATAGGTCGGCAAGTAGATTAGTCGTTCCATTCATCGACAGAAGTTATTCATAAAACAGCACACAGTATATTTAAATACACGTTGAGAGGAAGAAGAAATAAATCTCTGATATCAAGTTAGCTACTCAAGTTCAAATCGTTAGTTGACTAGGCTTTTCGAGTTCTAAGTCAATGATCAGTCTTTCTGTTTTGTCAGACTTTTAAATAATTGAATGTTAATAACAAGTTGTTTGCAATCAATGCAATGGTAATTGTGAATAATAATGGAGAAAACACATTTATTAATTGACACCAAGATAATAATAAAAACCAAGGTAAACTGACGCCTACACTCTAATTGCTACAATTAGAGCTTAAGTTATACAATCACTATTTATATAAAATAAACTAGTTAAATAATAAAACTCGGAACTTATTATCACAAATATTTTTGTTTTAGCATGATGTAGGCCTACATTGCTCTTACCAAGTAAGAACCCTGACTAGTAATAACCAAGGAACCAGATGATTTAATATTTCGTTGTTATGCCTCTGAGGATGGTTACTTGGTTACCGAAATGTACATCAAGTTAAAATAAAAAGATACCTAAAAGATAAAATAGAAACCTAGTTAGAACAAAGAGTAAATGGTTAATTAAATTATTTTTGTTCGTTAATTGGAGTACTTATGAACATCGAAATGTGATACTATTTATTAATTTATTTCTTCGCCTTTTCGACGTAAATTTACCACGTGCTTCTTAAAAGCAAGTTATTTTTGTTATTTGCAGTTATTTTTAACATGAATAAATAAGATTAAATGAATTTTTAAAACTTTGCATTTTTTGAAGAGTAGATGGATTTGTTCTCTAATGTTTAAACAGCTGATCACCAATCAACTGTAGATTAATATGTATGCAATTTAAGCGACTAGAACAGATGTTCACAATTCAGCTTAATTTTTCATTGTTACTTGCTACGTCGGCGATTTCGCAACTACTAATTTTTCCATTGTAATTTTCATTGTTGTTTGCTTTGTACTTGTAAAAAGATCTCATCATAATTCAAATGCAGGCATTGTTGTCTTTTGCCTGGTGAAACAGCTGATGAGAATACAAGCGTACTTTTGCTGTACTGTACTTTTATTTCCTTTATTATATAAATGTTGGAAAACAAAAAAATTATGGTTTTTTTTTAATTCCTAACATAAATTTCTGTAAATGCAAAATATTACATTACTTAAAAGATTGAAAGAATGGAGTTCAAGCAATTAAAATGAATAACGTTGATTAAGACTGGAGTAATATATCCCGACTCTGTTTCGTCTATTATTTAACGTTTTTTAGTTTACAATATGGAAACGTTCTGATTAGAATGTTTTCGTTACGCGTTACGGAGTGATCAAAGTCCGAACAAGCATAAAACTGCTGAATACGTACGAAAACAAAACCATATTACTTAGGTTTAGAGAAAACGCCTAAGAAGGTTTCTGCTAAACAAAAAAAAAACTTTCAGTAAAGTGTATTTTTGTGAATATTCGAACTTCTTCCCCGCCTACACTTTCGCTTAGGCGTAATTCGCCTACCCCCGGCCTAGGAGCAATAGCCAATCGGAGAGAGTTTTTCACGAGATAAATGTATGGACTGTGCCTACAGTCCGGGAGATTTACAAAAAGTCGTCACTATTCATCCAATTGCTCTCAGGTTTTTGTTATTGTTGTACACTATAAGTCGTCAGGTTTAGTCTGATCGGTGACCTTGAGATGTGTTAAAGATTTTGAGATGATGGTGTAGTGGGGGCACAAGAGATGATGTGCGTAGAGTAGTGTGTGCTTCCCCTCCGGCAGTAGCAGTTCCCACTACCTTCATCTGCATGGGCATTTCATAGGTCACGCTATACCTGACGACCAGTACAAAAGTACCTATTATTCAACCGAACGCTACGTCACGGTAGAACGAGGTCAGCATAAACTCTAAGCTTTCGTTGAACAGAAACCAGTGAAAGTCCAGTTCATAATCTTCTGTGCAGAAATGTAAAACTTGTAGCGCTGACTACTAATGTTCTAAATTTTACGTTATTGGCATAAAAACTGATTAAGGATACAATCAGAGATGTGCTGGCTTGCATCTCTGATTTACCTTTTACTCATGAAATACAGTAATTTGTAGAAATGTTTTTTATTTTCCCATTCGATCAACAAAATTAACTCATAAAAACAGTTACATTATTATTATCTTTTAATAATAACTATACCTATTGTTAAAAAATAATTGAGTAAGATTTAAGTTTTGAAAATGAAGTCATTCTAAACGCCTCAATACAGGAAAGTATTATGATGTTAGAAAAAGCAGAAAAATGTACTCAAATATATACAAAGTAAAACCTTAGGGTTTCCATATTGTGAAGTGAATTTGCAGTAACTGGAAAGGTTGACTTTAACATTGATAAAATAAGTTTATATATTATGATTTTGTGTTTTTGCTGTTAAAATAACACAATTGACTCACAAGCCACCAACTTATGTTATTTGAGTAAACTTTATTTTTTAATATTGACATCTGTTTTTACGGCCTCTGGTTACAAAAATACCGATATGTTTACAACACTAATTACTTCAATAAAAACTGCAGGTCCAGCGCGTGTTAATTGAAAGGGGACGCAATATGACTGCGCCAGTCAGCTGGGCTAATCCGATTGGAAGTTATTGTTTGCGAATATTGATTTGGCTTTTTACAACAATTCGCTGATCTTTATTTAAACCGGATGTCACTGCCATTCTAAATTTAATGTACTTTATTAGTCTATTGGAAAAACGACAATGCATTAATCCATTGTTAGCCTCATATGAAAAGAAATTGAAGAATGCTGTAGGGATTTATATTAAGTCACATAATGTTTTAAATTGGAAGATGAAACGTTGAGTGAAATTGTTTTAAAGTTACTATCGTTTTTGTTGGTTATTAAAAAAATTATAATAGTTGTTTGCAGTTGTTAAAAAAAGGCGGTTACCTGGTATGACCACTATCCCCTACGACAGTTATGAAATTATTATGAATATAGACTAGAGGACTTACAGTAAGGACATAAACCTCCTTGGTGAGGATATAGGTGGAGGGTCACGGAATCACGCGTGCAGAAACGTGATGCCTGAAACAGACCTATTCTCTATCTAGGGCCATAAAGTATACCATTTACACCGCTTTTTAATAAAAAATAAAGACGTTTAGAAATAGGGATGTGCCGATTCCGGTTCTTGATACCAGGGATCGTCGATTCTAATGGTATCGAGGAATCGTAGGTACTCCATGCTTCATGTAAAAAAGTGCCGATTCCGATTCTCGATTCCAGGAATCGTCAATTCTAATGGTATCGAGGAATCGTAGGTACTCCATACTTCATGTAAAAAAGTGCCGATTCCGATTATCGATTCCAGGAATCGTCAACTCTAATGGTATCGAGGAATCGTAGATACTCGATACTCCATGGATTGAAGTGCCGATTCAGATTCTTGTTTTTTTTTTAATTGTTAAAATACATGTGGGATATAATTTATAGGAAATATAATCAATTATCAACTATGTCTTATTCAAGTATTAGTTGCTTTGAATGAATTAAACGATTAAAGCAAATTTCTATTTTAGATCAGGAAAATATGATTATTATTTATGACGCTACAACAAATACGTCAAATGGAAGCACTTCTGGTCCGTTTGTCACCGCTCTTCTCGCTCTTTTGCCTCACTCTCAATCTGTGGATAATTATGGCATAGCATGGTCAAGTTGGCTCAAATGCAGTAAAGGTTAAACAGAGGTACATGGAAAAAAGTTATGTAAATATCGGGAGAGCTCGACTCTCTTTCTTTCTCTCTCTCTCTCTCTCTCCCTCCCTCCCTCTCTCTCCCCCTCTCTCTCCCTCCCCCCTCTCTCTCTCTCTCTCTCTCTCTCTCTCTCTCTCTCTCTCTCTCTCTCTTATCCAATATGCTTGTCGCCCTTTCAAAAATTCCTATTCATAAACCAAGGTCGAACGGTTTTGTGTAGCCTATTACATTAAAACGGAAAGTTTAAAAGGCTTCGCCATATGACCAGATGTTAACTAAATTCATTATTAGAGGATGTCGTGTATCCCTATATAACTTTAAAAAATCGAAAATCGACTAAGGAATCGAGAACCGAAAGAAATATTTGAGAATTGGAATCAAAACTTTTAGGTATCGGCCCTTCCCTAGTTAGAAAGAATAAGGTATACTTAAGGAGAGACCATAATGCGCCCCTGGTTGTGAAAATTCAGTAGTGGAAATTATTAGAACAAGGGGCTTATCTGAAGCTGACCTGGTCTTGTTAGGGATGAAAAGACGTTTCAACGCGCTATCTGGTTGTTATTTGTTACCAATATAGTAAGTAAACTTGTATTCATTTATTGTAATCATATCTGAATTATTACACATTATCTACCATTATAAATGAAAAAATTTAGAAGCATGGACTGTTCCTATCACTCGTAAGCGAAAAATTTGAGTTCAAACAGTTAGAACAGGATGGTTCTTTCGTCTTATAATACTGTGTTATAATCAGCGTAGAAGTGCAACTGTAGTAGGCTGTAAATATTTTTATGACATTATAAAGCCGGCCTTACACCTGAGTTGACGACAAATGCACACAAAACCGCACTTATTTTGTCGTCGACGCAACATCCCCCACACTCGCCATCTGATCTGTGAATTCTCTCCACCTCTTTGTGTCGTCAACAAAAGCCGCAAATGTCTGCAACAAAATGTCGTCGACGCAACATCCCCCAACACTCGCCATCTGATCTGTGAATTCTCTCCACCTCTTTGTGTCGTCAACAAAAGCCGCAAATGTCTGCAACAAAATGTCGTCGACGCAACATCCCCCAACACTCGCCATCTGATCTGCGAATTCTCTCCACCTCTTTGTGTCGTCAACAAAAGCTTAGCGCGTACTAATATTTTGTTTACAACACAAAGTCGTCGACAAAGAAATTGCGTACAAATGTCTGCAACATCCGGTGTTACCGCGGCTTAAGACTGTCAGTGTTCCTCATTTACGTTAAGGAAACATAATACTATCTCTTCGCCTGCCATTAATACAATTCTAAAATGACCGATACAGAAATGGTGAAGCAGCATACATATAATATACTGATGACACTGTGAAAATACCAAATAAAATGGAAGTGTATAATTGTCTAAAGGTCAAAATACAAAGAATAAAATAATACGTGTGGAAGCCACACATAAAACCAAACAGATTTTACAAGCAAATATCAACAACACGTAAAAGAGTGATAGAAGTACTGAACACATAGAATCACACATTTAACCAGGAAAAACCGTAAAATCTAGATGGCACTAAACAAATCAAACACTAAAAACAAAAAAAAAAAGCAAAAGCATCGATCAGTAACTTGAAGTGCATATTTACCTCAAACAGTTTAAGCCTACTTCTCAAAATCAGACTTAAAAGTGCTGGGAATATCCGGTTCTGTTATACCGAATGGAACCATGGACAGTGACAGATATAGTAATGAAAAGGTTAAGCCCATTGAAAGGATGGGTCTATACAGATACTGCGAATACGCTGGGCCGCGGAAGTAATACGTCGTTTTGCTACACACGCACACACACACACACACACACACACATACACACACACACACACACATATATATATATATATATATATATATATATATATATATATATATATATATATATATATATATATATATATGAAACATTTTCCTGAAGATGCTGGTACTATTTTATCGGCGAAAAGCTTTGAATAAATATATTCATTAAGAGTATTCTTGTTTTTGAAATATTTTTAATTTATTAATTATTATATATCGCTTTCACTAACTGTACTTAAACAAGAATCTTACTTGGTATGTATGCGAGTTAACTTTCAAAGACTGGTCTTGTCTCCATCATCAGGCATCACTGACCGGGGGTTCAGTCTACTACAACCCCCGGTCAGTGATGCCCGATGATCGAGACAAGACCAGTCTTTGAAAGTTAACTCGCATAAATAAAAAGTAAGATTCTTGTTTAAGTACATACAGTGAAAGTGATAAGCGAATACAAGAAAACAGTGTTGCAAAGGTACAAATATATATATATATATATATATATATATATATATATATATATATATATATATATATAGTGAAATTTCACGTGGTCCATTATTTTTCCGTTGCACTGACTTTATGAAGCTATTATTATTACTTGTAAATAATTTTTTCCACCACTAAGTGCAATAATTTTACCTTGTGTGATGTACACACAAGGTAAAATTATTGCACGTAGTGGTGGAAAAAATTATTTACAAGTAATAATATTCACTTCATATATATATATAGAGAGAGAGAGAGAGAGAGAGAGAGAGAGAGAGAGAGAGAGAGAGAGAGAGAGAAAGGGGGACAGTTACGAGATAAGGCTGGACTACCTTAGTTATCTTATAAGG
>JBAIZL010000408.1:60000-65000 GCA_036971475.1 Prosapia bicincta
TCACTTGTATTATTTGTTATTTTGGATTATTTTTGTGGTATTGGGGTTGCTTCCAGTATTTTTATTGTAACAAATTGTACCACTGTGTTCTTGATATTATATACTTTTTACATAACAATATGTTGAGGGCTTTGTTACAGACGCGAGGCGCTGGACGAGTGTATTTATCCTAGACCTTTTTGCTTTGTTACAGACGCGAGGCGCTGGACGAGGGTATTTATCCTAGACCTTTTTGCTTTGTTACAGACGCGAGGCGCTGGACGAGGGTATTTATCCTAGACCTTTTTGCTTTGTTACAGACGCGAGGCGCTGGACGAGGGTATTTATCCTAGACCTTTTTGCTTTGTTACAGACGCGAGGCGCTGGACGAGGGTATTTATCCTAGACCTTTTTGCTTTGTTACAGACGCGAGGCGCTGGACGAGGGTATTTATCCTAGACCTTTTTGCTTTGTTACAGACGCGAGGCGCTGGACGAGGGTATTTATCCTAGACCTTTTTGCTTTGTTACAGACGCGAGGCGCTGGACGAGGGTATTTATCCTAGACCTTTTTGCTTTGTTACAGACGCGAGGCGCTGGACGAGGGTATTTATCCTAGACCTTTTTGCTTTGTTACAGACGCGAGGCGCTGGACGAGGGTATTTATCCTAGACCTTTTTGCTTTGTTACAGACGCGAGGCGCTGGACGAGGGTATTTATCCTAGACCTTTTTGCTTTGTTACAGACGCGAGGCGCTGGACGAGGGTATTTATCCTAGACCTTTTTGCTTTGTTACAGACGCGAGGCGCTGGACGAGAGTATTTATCCTAGACCTTTTTGCTTTGTTACAGACGCGAGGCGCTGGACGAGAGTATTTATCCTAGACCTTTTTGCTTTGTTACAGACGCGAGGCGCTGGACGAGGGTATTTATCCTAGACCTTTTTGCTTTGTTACAGACGCGAGGCGCTGGACGAGGGTATTTATCCTAGACCTTTTTGCTTTGTTACAGACGCGAGGCGCTGGACGAGGGTATTTATCCTAGACCTTTTTGCTTTGTTACAGACGCGAGGCGCTGGACGAGGGTATTTATCCTAGACCTTTTTGCTTTGTTACAGACGCGAGGCGCTGGACGAGGGTATTTATCCTAGACCTTTTTGCTTTGTTACAGACGCGAGGCGCTGGACGAGGGTATTTATCCTAGACCTTTTTGCTTTGTTACAGACGCGAGGCGCTGGACGAGGGTATTTATCCTAGACCTTTTTGCTTTGTTACAGACGCGAGGCGCTGGACGAGGGTATTTATCCTAGACCTTTTTGCTTTGTTACAGACGCGAGGCGCTGGACGAGGGTATTTATCCTAGACCTTTTTGCTTTGTTACAGACGCGAGGCGCTGGACGAGGGTATTTATCCTAGACCTTTTTGCTTTGTTACAGACGCGAGGCGCTGGACGAGGGTATTTATCCTAGACCTTTTTCGTTCTAGCATTAAAATCTAAATCCATAAATAATAACTGAATATTTATTTAGGATTTCAAATGAGAGTTTTAGACAGAAAGCTGGGTTAAGCAACTTTAAATGTCACATGTATTACCCATGTAACATGTTCTATGCATAAGTTATAATAATTTACTATGTGATATGTAATGTGTATTATATTACCTAAAATTAGGTGTACAAAATATTACTTTCCATATCTTACTGTTATAGTGTGATAAGTACTTGCACTATTTATACTTGTACTTTATTTATAAAACATTTCACTGAAAACTCTACTGATACGGGATACTATAGATGTAGTGGAACAGATGTAAGTAGCACGACTAACTTTACGGTAACGAAACTCAAAACTGTAATTAAGTATTGATGTGTGAAGTTTTGTTTGTAAAACAATAAAGTATATTTTAATTTCGTTTAGTTCGCTTAGGCATCTTTAGCTCTTTTTCAAATTGGAAAGGTTTTCGTCTTTTTCCCCACTTTAAATTTAAGATCCGCATTTGCCTTTATTCCCAGTATCGGGAGGTAATTATGTATTCTCCACTCAATTCCATCTATCAACCCCTCCTTATCGTTGCTTACAAATTTGTTTACTGATAGACAAGCTTTATGACCCCGACAGAGAGAAAGACGACCTTGCAGACTCAGCCTCCCTAATCCTCTACCATAAGGTCTTACGTTCCGTCCTAATTCCTATCCTATAATCAATATCCTTTCTTGTTATTCGTCGGTGATAAGTCATACTGGGTATTCGTCGGGGAAAAGTCATACTGGGTATTCGTTGGGGATAAGTCATACTGGGTATTCGTTGGGGATAAGCCATACTGGGTATTCGTTGGGGATAAGTCATACTGGGTATTCGTTGGGGATAAGTCATACTGGGCATTCGATGGGGATAAGTCATACTGGGTATTCGTTGGGGATAAGTCATACTGGGTATTCGTTGGGGATAAGTCATACTGGGTATTCGTTGGGGATAAGTCATACTGAGTATTCGTTGGGGATAAGTCATACTGGGTATTCGTTGGGGATAAGTCATACTAGGTATTCGTTGGGGATAAGTCATACTGGGTATTCGTTGGGGATAAGTCATACTGGGTATTCGTTGGGGATAAGTCATACTGGGTATTCGTCGGGGATAAGTCATACTGGGTATTCGTTGGGGATAAGTCATACTGGGTATTCGTTGGGGATAAGTCATACTGAGTATTCGTTGGGGATAAGTCATACTGGGTATTCGTTGGGGATAAGTCATACTGGGTATTCGTTGGGGATAAGTCATACTGGGTATTCGTCGGGGATAGGTCATACTGGGTATTCGTCGGGGATAAGTCATACTGGGTATTCGTCGGGGATAAGTCATACTGGGTATTCGTTGGGGATAAGTCATACAGGGTATTCGTCGGGGATAAGTCATACTGGGTATTCGTTGGGGATAAGTCATACTGGGTATTCGTTGGGGATAAGTCATACTGGGTATTCGTCGGGGATAAGTCATACTGGGTATTCGTCGGGGATAAGTCACACTGGGTATTGGTCGGGGATAAGTCATACTGGGTATTCGTCGGGGATAAGTCATACTGGGTATTCGTCGGGGATAAGTCATACTGGGTATTCGTCGGGGATAAGTCACACTGGGTATTCGTCGGGGATAAGTCATACTGGGTATTCGTCGGGGATAAGACATACTGGGTATTCGTCGGGGATAAGTCATACTGGGTATTCGTCGGGGATAAGTCATACTGGGTATTCGTCGGGGATAAGTCACACTGGGTATTCGTCGGGGATAAGTCATACTGGGTATTCGTCGGGGATAAGACATACTGGGTATTCGTCGGGGATAAGTCATACTGGGTATTCGTCGGGGATAAGTCACACTGGGTATTCGTCGGGGATAAGTCATACTGGGTATTCGTCGGGGATAAGACATACTGGGTATTCGTCGGTGATAAGTCATACTGGGTATTCGTCGGGGATAAGACATACTGGGTATTCGTCGGGGATAAGTCATACTGGGTATTCGTTGAACAAAAATTACGATAATAATAAACAACAATATTTCTTAAAAACGAGTTCAAAAACAAATCTCTCTCTGTGAACAGTGAATTTCGTTCAACTCATTCGAATAACTTCTAGATATAGTTTGCAACTCAGCACAAGTGTATAGTGCTATCGATAATACTGAAAATCCGATTTTAATTTAAAATTGTGAGACGAACTACTGTAAAATAAAATTCTGTCTAACAGTTCAAAATTTGAAATTGAAATGTTGCCCACTTCACGATGTCCTATCGAGCTAACTTTTTGCATTGTTATCTGTCTTCGAGGATAAAGAAATCAATGGTAAAAAAATATACCTTAATTAGAGAACTACCACGTTTCAATAATAAGTTCAATACTAATAGCCTAGTAATTTTTAGCCACTTCCGGATGTCCAATTGAGCTAAAATTATGCAATATGAAATATTTTATTTTGTACCTACAAGATATAAGTAACTTACGTTCTGTCAATATAAATGTGTATTAAATTTTAAAAAACAACAATTTTTTAATTCAAATACCTTTCAACGCTTCCGGTTCTAGATTTTGTCATAAAAATGTTTAGTTTTTCTTTGGAGCACGTAAACATTATTTTATTGTCTTAAAAGACATTTTTAAATAAAAGCGTTTTTGAAAACAAATATTATTTATTTTGATTATAAAATCGTCTTATTTTGATTACTTTTCCAAATAAGACGAGAATTGTCGGCATAAAGCTCTGTTTCTATTAGTTTAACGACTACAGCCATAGCATATTCCCACGTGCATAATAACACCTATCGTATATCAAATACATCGGTTTTCTAGATAAAGTGCTTCAAAACTTCCAGAAGGAATGTAAGTAAAAAAAGACGAATTACCTGCCACTAAGTGTTAAAGTGCTACCTCCTCCCGACACGCCAAAAAACAATTTCTATTTTATCACTTAGCGTTTTGCCTGAAACGGTCATGCAACTTTTTAACACTCAATCGATTCCTTGAATAATTCTCTTTACACGGAATTCCACTAAGTATATTATGGAAAACGAATCTACGCTTTACTTCTTTTAACCGAAGACGGTATTTTAAACATAATTAAACCACAATATGTGATCTGCATCGTATAGTGCACGAGTAAGAACAAATATTTAGTAGCGTAAAAAGAAATAAAGAAGTCACATGTTACAAAACAAAATCTTCCATTGTAGCGCATAAAAATTAGGAAGCACAGTTAGTTAGACCGGTCTGGAGCGGAATCCAGTGGTTTCCGGCACCAATGTTTTCCGCTTCTTCTCTACGTAATGCACAGAAATAGGAAGCACAGTTAGTTAGACCGGTCTGGAGCGGAATCCAGTGGTTTCCGGCACCAATGTTTTCCGCTTCTTCTCTACGTAATGCACAGAAATAGGAAGCACAGTTAGTTACACCGGTCTGGAGCGGAATCCAGTGGTTTCCGGCACCAATGTTTTCCGCTTCTTCTCTACGTAATGCACAGAAATAGGAAGCACA